>VVHJ01007258.1:25732-51160 GCA_015107715.1 Tylochromis polylepis
CTCTGTCATATCAGCAAAACAGCATTCTGTGCTTCCCAAAGTCTCCCTATTTTTGAGCTAGCATCACAGTGAATGCCCTGGAGGATAATGTGAATGTAGATGTTGAGGTTAACAAAGGCGTAGATGTTGAGGTTAACAAAGGCGTAGATGTTGAGGTTAACAAAGGCGTAGATGTTGAGGTTAACAAAGGCGGAGCTGTTTCCCCAGATGTCCCTCACTGATATCTTGGAACAGAACCTACAGTAACTCAGTGCTGCAGTTGTATAATGTGGTTTTTCGCACTTCTAAAAAGATACATTTCTTTCTGCCTTACATTTTGAAAATGAAAAGACTTCGAAATTTATCAGTGTTAAACATCTTACCATCAGAGCCATAGCTGTGAAACCCACTGCAGAGATGAGTATCCACACCCTGAGAAGAGAGAGATATGAAATGCTACACCCATCCTGTGACAAATACAGATTGTAGACTGGCATTGCCACTTTGCAAGATATTAAAAGACTGGCAATGATGCACGGATGACCTTACACAGTCTGCTGTGTTAACTGTGACTGTTGTGATGTTGAGTAACTGAGCAGTTGAAATCTCACCTCAGCCCGACAGGCTCTCGCACTGCAAACTTCATCTCATTTCCGAGCATCTGACTGATCTATCAGCAAATGAGGCAAGACAAAAGAAACAGGAAATGAGTTATGAGAAGGTAAATGCAATCACAATCATGTCATCATAACAAATACATGTTATGATAACCTTCAGCAAAACACCACATAACCAGGAAGAAGGAGTACTCTGGAGGTGTATTTAAAGTAGCTAATGGAGAGAAGCACACAAAACAAAGTGTTCAAGAGAAAGGAACAGCGAGGCTGAGTGTCAGAGAAACATCTCTTAATGTTAATTAGAGACTGTAAATGTTCTCGCCTTCTTAATCGCCTCACTGTATGTCATAATATCTCTTGAATTCTAGAATAACTGACTACCATGTCAATGCCACAAGAAAAGCATCATCTGCAACAAATAAATGCTGGCAACAGTAGCAGTACATAATAATCAATTTATAATCCTGGAAGCCTTAAACCGTTAGTGGGGAAAAATGTCTGACAAACTGAAAACTAAGTGTGACATGCCATTTCTTAATGACCAATTGTTTGTTCCAACTGACTACAAGGACAGATAGCAGTAAATATTTCATGAAATGCCATGCAAAATGAATCTTATCACACAGCAATATTCAGAAGACACAATATCTGATAGGATAAGCATCTCTAATTACAGATGAGAGTAGACCCTGGAATTCTAATAAGCAGCAAATATATTTTCAAACTCAAAGGACCAAAGGGTTGTTGGAATTAATTCATTAGCATGCTAAACACATCTGACAATCAATTAATCACTTGAAAGGGACCCATTATGCTCATTTCTGACTTCATACTTTTATTGCTGGTGTCTTGGACTAGAGCTGTTTTAAGAAGGCCTATTTATCTATACTGCAACCTGTCAGTTCACCCACTGTCTAAAAAGTGCTATTTAAGCACTTCTCCCTTCTTCTTCTGATGGGGCGCCAATGCTCGTATGTGCCTCACAAGATCATTTTTAATCATAAAGAGATCACAAAATCTCAGAGCAGAAAAAACCCCAAAAACAACCACACACCACACCATCTGAAATCGAGCTTTTACAGCAGACTGAAGCCCGATCTCTTGATTCAGAGGGATTACTTGCACCTTATTATCTGAAGGTCTGACCACATTTAATATTAGCATTCACCTTTGGAACAGTAACTCTATATCATGAAATAATATGGAAGAAAGATAATTGTTCAAATTTAATCAAAGAAAATTTCTTCTAGGATTCGTTCTAATTTTATACTATATTATTCAGACTGTTGGTTAGATTAAAACAAGCAATTTGAAAAGCAATTACCTTGGGTTGTAAAAGCACAATGCACTATATTAGTCTTATGTGTTTACAGAATGTGCATTCCTAATAATTTTTTTCTGTAAGAATAAATAGGAGAAACAAGCCCAGAAATGTCGTTAACAGATTCAGGGTCAGGCTCATGAGCGGGGAAGAAAACAAACTGTCCCAGATAACCACAGAGAAAGAAAAAAAATAAACCAAGTTTTCTGCCTGAACAGACAGGAACTCACAGAGAAATTACAGTTGCTGGCTGGCTGTGAAGTTGAATTCCTTCATCTAAAACCCTTCAGGTTCCATCATATCGTTAACATGAATGATTTCCCTTCATCATAAAACATTCTCTTCCCTCAAAGGGTTCCAGTGCTGGAGTCAGACAGCATCACACAAAAGTAAAAATACACAGACGCAAAAGAGCTCTAAAGAAGTGAAGATGAATCATTTTCTGGCTACGAGTGTTTACAGGGAACTCAGAATAAAGTAGAAAGTAGTTTTCTGTTTGACAAGCTTGTGAAAACTCAGTGTGAATGAAACAGTGATCGATGTCATATCAAAACATGGGTTTTGATTGTTGATGCATTACATCATACTTATTATATAATATAACAATATCAGCAAGACCTAATTTCACTGCAGCTGGAGAGAGCTTTTCCAGGATATCATTAAACATGACTTTTCCTTTTTGCCGTCGGGGCCAAAATGCAACTATACTCATGTCTGTTGACTTTCTGTGAAATTCACGTCATGAGTAACATGAATTTCAAATGTTACCATTTTGCACACTTCTGTCAAAAAACTACATTTGTTGTGTTTGTTTGAAGAGTTTCACAAGTTAAATAGCTGGTTGCAAATTATGTTTATTTGAAATGCACAGTAATTTGGCATATATAAAAATAATCTCATCTCATCATGGCAATGGCTTTAGATGCAGATAAAAGACACACCGTGTTTAAACAAAATATATATAAGGGTAATGATTCATGTGTGTGCATTTGCACCAATCTCATATGTATACACAAACAGAAGGACTGATGGCCCTGAACTTGTTAAGTAGCTTTGGAAAACCCGTATTTTATGAGGTCAAAAACAGCAGAAAGGAAAACATGGAAAGACTTCATGTGCTTGAAGTAAGATGGGGGAAGGGGGATTTTTTTTTTAAGATTCTTAAAATGCTTAAAGGGATTCTTAAATTCACAATGTCTGCTGCAGTCTTTAATTTAGGGGTAGACATGTTAAGTTTCACTTGACGCTAAACTCCTGAAATTACAATTTAAAGCGTTACAAAGTAGAGCCATTACATCCCTCATTGCAGTGCAACTGAAGCGCCCGTACATGAATCCATCTGTGCCAGCTGTGATCACATGACCAGGTGAATCACCCTTCCTGTGCCTGTGGTTTTAGGGGCTGTTTTTGACAAGAGCGCATAAATATTCATGACTGGCATGAGAAATGTTCATACTCTGAAAACTGAGCATCAAATTGATGGCACCAGGGTGGCTTGGAGCAGAATATTGCGGAAGGCGGTTGAGTGGAAAGAGGGAGAAACAGGAAAAGAAATACACAATGTTGTTTGTGCAGAGAGAAGCTATATCGCAGCTGTTGTGGCCTTGAGTTGTCATCAATCACTCATTCAGCTATTTAGTAAACAATGAGCAGCTTTTCAGCCTTAGAGGATGAAAAATATTCAGCTGATACCAACTAGAATATCAGTATCTGGCAGTTGCAACATCCCATTACCACTTAAATACCACTTAAATACAGTATCACTGAATTAAACAAGCTGTCAGCAATGGTGCAGCCAAGAGAGGCATTATCTTTTTGCACAGTAGCACCTAGATAAAGCATCGCAGTAATGCACTACTGTCTTTCTATCCCTTAAATAGGAACAGTATTCTTATCTCTAAGTAGTAGAAGAAGCAGGAAGGAACGGTGAACAGAGTGCAGGAGCACTTCCTTCCATTGTTTACTGAGACCACAGGGATGGAGTCAAAAATTTCCTCTATAAAAAAAAAAACTATGTATGGCAAGGATAAATGGAACGACAACAGTAACAGCACAATGGAGTAGAATAAGTGAACAATTATATTGTCACAGCAACAATTAAAATTCTAATTTAGTTCAATGTCGAAGTTAAACAGGGAAACCCATTTTTCAAAACAGCACGTACAGTAGAGCCCATTAACCAAACTGTTGTTTTACTGTGGTTTGTATACCCTGTTGTTGGTTCAGTCATTACAGTGAATATGCAACCCCAAGACTTAAGAGAGCAGAGCAACTGACACATTCGTTTCTGTCTTTATCGTACCCTCCTGGAAAGGTTTCTGAGTGGCAGATGTCAGGGTTAGGCGCCGTGCTAAAACATTGTTTTCTCTCTCAAACACTCAGGAGAGCTGAGAAAAAGGGGGCTGACATCACATCACGAACCATCGGCCACCACCGTATGCCTGCTCCCTTCTGTTCTATTCCTTTTTCTCACTTGCATGTTAATGAATATTTCAGTGAGGAACAATCTGCTATGCTCACTGTAATGCAGTCTGATAATGACAAAAAAAAATTGTAATAATAATCTGAACTCTTGAAATCTGAGCTCAGTGAAATGGAATAAATTATTGTCAGTGCGCAACTGTGGAACTTGATATTTAAATATGATACTCTGTCTCCTAACATATACTATCATGTGTGCTGTTGTGTTTTGGTATGCACCGTCCATACTTATGTGCAAATGCACGTGAGGCAGAAAGAGAATACATATGAGATGCAAGAGGGAGGAAGTCTCAAGGGACCAAGTCACATCTCAGTGGAGCTGCCAGAGCTTGGTGGATTACGTGATCTAGATTTAGTGATCCATAAAGAGCAAATGCACACAATGGGACATGAAGAGAGTGATGAGCCAATTAGCAGCCCACTGTGGCTTTTAAAAAGAATCTATAGCTCTTCTCAGGGCTAGTAAACACATTTGTGGCAGAGAGTCATTTTGCTTTTCCAGTAGTTTAACTGGTGATAGTTAACAAATGCACTCATTTCTAACCAATCTGTTTGTTGCACTAATGCACAAGCCATTTGGGTGTACATTAGTGCTTAGATCGAGTCAAACTCACAGGAATACGTTTATATGAAGTAATCTGACCTTTGAGCGGTGCACTTCACCATCATCGTCCTCGCCACCGACTCCAAGGATCTTCCGGCTCTTCAGACGGCTTATCAAGTCCGTCTGACTGTGCTTCTTCATTAGAGGAGCAGGAGGTTTAGACGCCATGGTGCACACCTGACACGAGAATTAAAAAGGAGACACATGGTGTCGTTAGAGGAGACAAAATAATATGAATTATTACTTAATAAGTAGGACAGAAAGAGGAATGAAGGAGGACAGATTTAATTTTGTTTCTCCCTAGACCATTTATATAACAAACATCAGTGGAGTTCTCCCATCATCATTTTACTCCTCTGTCTGAAGAAGACATCTCTACCACATGGGACAGGAATAGGTATCAACCAATCTACAAATAATTCCCTTGAGGATGTAACTTATGCAACACAATTACGTAATCCGGGTGTAACAAATACAGGCAAGCCATAAAACCTTCCTCTTAAGTCAGACTGGAAGCAGGAGCCAGATGTCCTCTATATCTGCTGAGAGCCCAACAGACGCAGGTGGCTGCTTAGAGAATCACAGCATCTAATAGTGACACACATATAGACTCACACACGCACACACAGGGGCGTAGCACAGAATTGTGGGCCCTACACATTATATTATATTATATAAAATTAATTGAGCCAACCACTGTATGCAGCAATCTGTAGGGGTCATTAGGGTAGCCAACAATGAACTGTTCATATACCACATTTAATAAAAATCTATGATGTGTCCTTACAAGTCAACCGTAATATCTGGATATACTGTAGTCTTTATCACATCGTCACTGCATGTATGCTTCATTCTGCGACACAGAATGAAGCATACAGGATTGATACAGGTTAGTATATTAACCTGCTTATAGCCCAACGTTTTTGGCACTAAAGCATGTCACAGGCCACAGGTCAAGGCAATTGACCTATAATTGATAATTGTGAAAGTTCAATTAAATCTCCAAAAGTATTTGTTTATGAAGATATAACAGTAAAATTACAGTATCTTGGTTGAGTAGGCAGAATAACAGGATTTTAAAAAGCAATGGATTCAATTAGTTTTATAATAGGACATAAAATAGACATTTCTTGTTAGTGTTACTTTGAGCTCATAAAACACAAAAGATGTCATATATGTCGGTCTGATATTCTTGCAGATACTAGATGATTAAGTATTACATAAAATCATGGTATTAAGTTGTGCTGGTCCATTTTGATGGCTATATTGTTACATCTGGCATGGGCTCAATGTTTAACAAGTGCTTTTTTTTTTTTAAACAAATTTGTTAACAGCTTTCTTTCCATCTCCTCTCTTTAGTTTATTTTTGGACACGGTGCACATTAGCAGTCACCCAGATGGAATAAATTAGCTATGGCGTAAAGGAGAGTTGAGTGGGGGTCAATCTCATTTGCAACAGGTGAAAGTGGCATGAGAGCTTTTTTGGAATCAAGGTTCAGTCACCCAATTTATTCAGGCAATTCAGTTATGGCTAATTACGCACAAATAACAACAACCAAAGAGAAAAACACAAGCAAACTCTTCATTGCAAGTGCCCCTTCAGCTGGAATTAACCCTTGGTAGTTAAAATCACCACTCCCCACCCCACGATGCCCCTGCACACATACATGTGTTAATAATCTTGCAGACGTCACTTACTGTCCACAAAAGTAGACGTAAACGCCAATGGCAAAACAAACAAACATGCAATTCATTTGGAGCTTCTTGCCCTTGCTGGCTATGGACTGACAGGAGGTTACACTGCAGCAGTCCTATTGATCAGCATTAATGAGAAGTGGCTGTGGACTATGGGCAACCAGTAGGCAAATCAAAAGTCATCATCACAGATTCAATAATGTAATCTCCACAGTGATTAAACTGGAAGCAAAGAGAGATGCACAAACATGCACACATGTACACGATGGAACGGCCCATCTGAAAATTGATGGCTTCTCTACAGGGCAGCTCTCTGGAGAAGTCCGACAAGAGCAATTACAAAGACAGAATCTTTTAACAGAGAGCCTTGTCCACAGGAAAGGAAAACAATTTGTACCAAAAGGAGACAGCTCAAAGTATTCAGCTTTCTACCCACTGGGAAGTGTATCATTAAAGTTAAGCTGACAAGGTAAAATCTGAGTTATAAAACTACTATAGTTGGTTTTTCAAGGTCACACTGGCAAGCTAAACTGCACAGAACACTTACAATGAGTACACACATTGTTAATACTCACACATGCTAAAGCACTTCAACACACCTCAGCAATAAAATATGGAACAACTGCATGACACAAATCAGGAAGAATACAGACCTTTTAATTTATGAAGTTTTGTAGTTTTGAAACAACTTGTTGAACAGGTTTGATCACAACTCTCCCACATATAGATCAGTTTAGTCAATGAGCTTCTGAAATTTGCTCATTTGGTACTCAGACGTGATTATTTGCTGATTTTATGCTATAAGATGACAAAGACACAGATCTCTTAATACTACTGTTGACAAAAGTAGCTATGAGTCAACTTTTAGTCATTTATTACTTTTCATTTGAGAAAAGCTAAAAACATTTTTTCTCCATGCCACTTTACTGTAATTATTGCATTTTCACTTTTTATATCTTCTTAACATTTGCATGTTTCAGCTTTGTGTGTAGTTACCATGGTTATGCAGATCTGAACTTCTTTTGAGGCCTATATGTAAAATAAAATAACACTATGACAACATATCAAATGATAAAACTGAGAAATACTGCATGATGAAAATACAAGAAATCTATGCTAATTTTGAAAACAGGACATGTTTGTGACTATGATGCATCAACTTAAAACACAACAGAAAGTCATACTTCTTGTTTAATGATGCCCCAAGTGTTTTCAGTAGGTGACAAGTATAGGATGCACACAGTCCAATTCAATACCAGAACTACAGCGCCATCATTTTGCAACATGTGCAGAAAGTGGTCTGCAGTTGTCTTAATAAAAGCCCTCCCTGAAAATGGCACCATCCTCATAGAAGCACATGTCTTAGACACATAATAGCAACAAATATATCAAGTATATATTTTAAGCAAAGGAGAAAACTTTAATTTTGTCAATACATTTAATTTTGATATTGTTTAGTTTTGTGTGCCATACCCAGAACAGTTATATTCTATGGTGTTAGTCTAAGTACATTCCTGTGTCAGATGTGTGTAGTAGGGCATGACAGCAATCCCTTGTATTGGTATGCACACACAGAGTAGGATTGCAAAGGTCAGTAAAGGTTACACAGCATGTTTACAGGCTTCTGTTGTCCATTTTGTCACCCACAGAGTGAGTGAAGTACAAGACTTTCCCCTTTTTCTGTAACAAGCAACAGGAGGAGGCACAAGAAAGAAAAAGAAGCGAATGGAAAGTAATCAGTGCAGGTACATCTATTTCTCACAATGGAGAGAGGTAATCTTTCTGATAAAAGGGCCTCCCCAAATCCTGCATACAATGGCTGGAACTTGAAGCAAAAGAAGTATGCAGGCTTTAATTCCAGCCACTCCACCGATAATCACAACGCTTTCACGAGAACAGAGGAATATTTTTTTCCCCCTCAGTAACATCTTTCCTCTTTGCCAATTGTAAAGTCTGATGCAAAAATCCATTAGTGCTTTCACACATTTGCTTTTTATGCTTAAAGGAACTGGTGCCCACTCAGAATAATTGCAATGAGACATTTGCCTCAGGCTTAATTATATTTTCTGGGGAAATACACAATTAGATTACTTAACCCCTCCAAAAAAAAAAACTTTTCTACTTTTCAAGCAGCAAAGTTAAACTGTTGGTGTATGATGGTGGTCCCAGTGTGCCAGTTAACAGTGCAGCTACCGTTACATGATTATCAGATTACTGCACAGCCACAAGTTGTTAAATTATAGTTTAGTTAGTATATTGTTCAGTCTATGTGACTACTTTTATTGTGTACTTCTCACTCACGTAAAAAGTAACCGGGCAAATCATTTGCTCCACTTTCATGTGGACTCAACTGAGCCACAAAGAGAAAGCAGACCTTGCATCATGTCCCTGTAAATGATGCAAAACCCAAGCAATGGCTTTAAGGCCCCTCGTTTGTTGATTTGCTCCACTATCGTGACCCCATCAATATTTGTAATGAAGCAGTAAATGAAGCGTATTTCACTGCATACATTAGTAAATCCCACGTCTCCCACATGCAATAATGTCCGTGCATGTCTCTCCCTTCAGATCTCCCTACAGGCGCTCCTTGACTTACAAGAGTAATGCCAATGCAGTTGCTTAGCAACTGCCAATGGACCAATTGCTTCTTCATTATTGAAAGCACCTTTCATGACTGAAGACACCTTTGATGACAACATCTCTGCCGTCATTCTCCTTGATGTCGGAAGTGACATTTTAGGATTTTTTTTTTAGAGAGACTTTGATCTGAATCCTATTAACTGCAGTGGAGGCATGTTGCCCTAATAAGTGGCTTCTTGTGATGACCAAAAACCCTGAAGTGGAACAACTTGTTCTTTAAATCTCAAAAGTTGAAACAAAGACTGAAAAATGAGGTACTTTGTAATAGCTAAAATTAAATATAATATTTAACAGTGCACATGTAATCTCAGTTACTCAGCAGGACACCACGATGAGAAGTATGAAAAGTAAAGACAAAGGATGAGTCATGTAAAAACAATCAATTATTAAGCAACCTGGGAAGCACAAATAAAGGAAGGCGATAAAAGTTTATTATTTTGGCACCTAACAGTAAAACAACTTCAACATTCACAGATTTATCAAGATGAAATGGACCTGAACACAAGAACAGCTCATAGTGATATTATATTTTTTACAGTACTTACAGGCATGTGAACTTAACACACAACAGGTGTGTGTCAGTGGAAAGACCAGATTAGTCTACCAGAAGTCAAGAATGAATCAAGTATCTCATAGTCTGGTACTAGCAATATGAGAAACAAACAAAACCCTCCTAGGTCATTTGCAGGCTTTGTGACAGAACATGTGCCGTGGAAACGAAAAGCTGCTAAACACAAGGAGGAAGATTTTGTGGAAAAGGTGTGAACTCCGGACAAATCTCTGGTGAGCAACTAAAAAGATGTTCTGTAAAATATAATTGTATCATAGGAACAAAGCAATGTGTGGGTGTGAAGGAGCAACTGTGAACAAATGTGCTACTCAAAATAAGAAAGCAGATCTTACAGCCTGCTCTTCTTCTCTTTTTCCATAAATAGCAGAAGACACAGTTGCTCAGTAGCCTCCAAATCCCCTCACCATTTTGAATATCGACAGCACCATATAGCGCCAACAGCAGATAACGCACAAATTAAAGCCTCCACTAAGCAGACTCTAGAAACAAGAGTGAGTAGTTTTTCCTCAGTGAAATGTCCATCTCTTGTAACCACAACCACTTCTGATTGTGACTACAATCAGAAGTGGGGGTTGTAAAAGTGGCATACCAAGATGTGAAATTAGGACACTGCTTCAGCCTTAATCTGTGTGTGTCCGTCGCATGGTTCACACTTTAGGATGGCTGCTATTAGTTACTAGAAGACGAATAACAGATATTCTGAATTTTTTTCCAGAGTAATAATGTCACAGTCACAACTTTATTATGTTATTTTTCTTTTGTTAGTGAAATATCATGACAACTCCTGGATGAACTGGCAGATAATTTGTCAGAGTTATCCAAACCTGGAGCGTGTTAATTCTGAGACATTTTTGCAAATGAACTCCAAACTATTTATGGAGAATTAGATCCAGAACAAAGCATAGTTTGTTTTACATACTTTGTAACAGGTGAAAATCCTCTGGTTTAGGCTAGGAGTGACATAAGGAAGCAGAGGACATAACTCCCACTCGCTTACTAGACCTTTTACTATAGCACTGACCATTTTATCAGTCGGTTCTCACATACAGCTCTGTCAAGAAAGAGCTGACACTGAGAATAATGCCACCGACTTTCTCTGGTAGTATCTGCCAGTCAGAGTTGCCATGTAACCAGCAAAACACTATTACAAAAATTTATACAAATTCAGGTATCAGGTATCCTCTTGTCATTCACTGACATTTGTGCAGACGTTAATGTTTTTGAACTTTAGAGACTGATCCTGAGTCCTAGTTTTATTTATTCTACTTCTTTGCAAAAAAGACTCAAAAGGCCGACTCAAAAGCCACAGGCAACACACAATATGGGAATATTGTGCTTGAATATGGGAATAACTCATATTTTGAGACAGATTCAGAATGCATTTATATTACTTACATAAGAAGAGAGACTGTGTCAGGAATCAAAGAAAGCCTCTTTCTTCTCACTTGTGTACATCACACAGATGGCCCTGAGGGATTCAAAGCTATTCCACTATCTGACCCTCGTTTCTGTCAGAGTATAGTGGCTCCTTTCTTCTTACATTTTTTATATTTTACAGTGAACATTATAACCTCACAGAGCCTCACTCTTCCATCTTGCCCACTCATTGCTGAAATGGTTTACTTCAAAATGACATCTGTCGCTTTCATGTCTCACTATTAACATGCATTATTACCTTTTACTGACTAAGAAGACACATTAAAACTGTGCTGATTTGTTTCTTGAAGGAGAAAGTAAGTGGAAAATTATTCTGACAACAATTTGTAACTGCATTACCCCATCATGGTATCTCTGATTATGTGTGACCACATCCAATTTCTGGGGAAGACAAAGGGCAAAAAGGTTTTCCTTGATGCAGACTAGCCTGGCAGTCTAGTGCTCCAGTCTCTCGTCTTTAAGTGTCCAGTATTTCCCAAACACTCTCAGACAGTTACTTAATGGTAATGAGATGATTCACTCCAGCAAACTCCCAGAAACATTCACGAGATCTGTGGACAGATCTGCTTGTGGTTTGACTACGAGTTGGATATTCAAGGTTTATTCCAGAGAGATTAGCTCTATTGCTTTTGTGTTTTGATCATAACCCATAGCTGAACTGCAAACTGCCTTGAGAGTACATTAATCCAGGGTTCAGTAAACGCCTGCAGTTCAGTTCCAACTATTCATATAAAGCAGATAAAAGCCTTACTGTTTTCTGATCTGCTCCCTTTTTGGCTGATTTCTACCAGAGAAGCTATTTAGTCAATTTCTCCCTTGTAAAGATTTATTTGGGGGGGGAAGGAATATAATACACTGACTTTTAAGTACTAAGCTGTCTTTCTATGATTTTTAAGGGAAAAAAAGCGGTGAAAAACTCAGTAATTCTGAGTTTTAACTGCTTTAAAAAGGAGTTCATTTAATTTTGTTGGTAAATCAACACAATCCCGACACATTCAGAACTAGAAATGGATTTTGTTGGATTTACTAGTACTACTACTATTTACACATTATCAGTACTCTTACCTGTATCCATTTTCTTAGGATGGTATTCATAGCTTCCTGTTAGTTGTCACTCAGTTTTACAGCTAGCTCCTTTAGCATTTTTAACAGCTCAATAAAACACTACCAGACTACAATTAATTATAGCACACTAATGAGTCCATCATCAGTGGTAGAGCTAAGTGATATAGCCTCAAAATTATATCATGATATTTCAAGAAAAGTTGCGATTACAATATTTCTGTTGATACTGAGGAAAAAAACTACAGACTCACCGTTTCACTGATGCTTGCAGGCAGCAGCATCTATAAGTTCAAAGAAAATAAAGGAATTTTCTATGGTAGAGAGGAGGGGTCAAACTAACATTTCATGTCAATCAGGGTCAGGTAACTACAGAGACATGAACATGAAACTGTGTCTGTACTTTTCCAGTGGCCACACAAATTTACTTGAATTTGACCTTAAAAGAGCTAAATAAACTCTTAGGTTGATAAGCGGAGGGCGTGAATCCCATCTATCTATGTCTATGATATCCAACGGTAAGGATTAGAAAATAAGGACCACTTCCAGTTAAGAGCCACCACTAAACTGCCCAATTCCTTGAATCTGTGCTGGCATGTTTTCCTGACAGTTAAGCACTGCTAAACAATGACGTCAAACTCACGGGAGTGGAGCCACTGCACACCTGACTCACACACAGGCTTTTCTCCTTTTTCCTACGTGTTCGCACAGTTGAGTTAAACCAGAAATCTTTGAGGGACTATCCCCCCCCAAGACTTCTTCAAAGTAATTCTTCCCTTTCTTTACCGATGCTGGCTCTGATGTAAATGAAAGTGCAAATGAGATTCAGTTGTGTGGCAAAAGGGCAGAGAAAAGACGATGGACACTGAAGCAACAAAACTGATAGCTGGTGATACACAAAGGACAATCAAGAAGGCCACAAATTCCTGTCTTGAGTCAAAACAGACCACCAACACAAGCCCTGGATACTTTACTCTTTACAACACAGACCAGATCTGTACACATAGTTGGTCTGAGAACAGAAAAGCTCCTCGGTTACTATCAATGGATTATTGTGCTGAATCAAACAGATGATTACTGTCAGATCATCTGAGGACAGTTACCATGGAATGAACTTGCCCTAATGATTTCTGGGATTTGGAGTTTCCCTATCCAATATTCAGTTATTACATAACCTAGCAGAGGGGGAGTATTCTCTTTTGTAGCATGACCTACTCCATCCCAATTATGTAAGGGGAAGCTTATTGTCCCAGTTATCATTGTTACTGTAAGATGTTACCACAAAATCTTTTTTTAAACAGTATAAATCTGTTGTAAAACTTGGTCTCACATACTGTGAGATCTCAAAGAGTGCATCAATAAATTTTGGCTTCCAGTGGTTATGACACCAACATATTTGGGACAAAAAGAATTATTGTTCAAACTCTCTTTCTGTTTATAGTTTGAGCTAATATGACACCCCCCCCCAGTCATATTTAAAAAAAAAAACAAAAAAAACAAAAACAAAAAAAACCACACAACAAGCCTTTGGTGAAGAAGATCCATTTAAAGGAAATAAAATTAAACATTTTAACAATGAACCTTTAGTATTTCATTCATAGCAGTTCATTAAGAGCTCCCAGAAGCTGCCTTTGTCTCTGGAGCATTCAATCTCTCAGTCCATTTTTGGTGGCACGAAACAGTCGTTTGTGATCTTTGTCTCGTTTGTGGCTACTGTGCAGGTCTCCTGAAGTATACAGGTCTGATGGTGCCCAAGGCTCTCTTTGCTCCCATCTGCATTCGTGGACATCCCACAGTGAAGGCAGGGACTGAATGTGGCCTTGACAGGTTAAGACAAAGTCTAATTTTTATGTTCGTTTTTTTTTTAAACCCAAATTTATGTATTTGTATTTCATTCAAATTGTCTTTAAAGTTAAAGAAAATCGCCTATAAAAATATGCTTTACACTTAACGTTAATGAATATCTGACTTAAATCAATAACATCTGTTGTTATATTTGTTGTTTGATTCAATGGGTCTTGCTGCTACTCTCCCCACCTCTGGCTCATGCCCATGTATAAGGCAGATAATACATGCATATTATTTATTAAATGTAGCAAGCAATTTTGAACATTCTGCTTCGTCACCCCTGACTTGAGAGCACAGGCTATAAACACAAAGCAATGTCAAATGTGATCTCTCAACACCAGCCGCTTCATTACTGGGAGAAGAACATCAGCTATGTTAGAATAAATTTACTTTGCATTAATACTAATTGCGGCACTATTTGTCAAGGCCCTTATTTATACTCCAGCACTGAACAGTCTGGAACCAGTACCAAATTAATGCCTGTTCTCAAAAGATAAGCGATGCACTGACTGCAATTTATGCATTTATTTTTTTGTAGGGGGTGGGGGTAATTACAATCCCTTCCCGTTTTTTTTGTTTTTGTTTGTTTGTTTAAATAAAGGCTAACCTGCAACTTTCACCAGTTATAGTTTTCTAAGAACCATTACTGACAGCGTGCACTGTTAATTTTTAAACTTCTTCTCTAATTTGATTCTCGGATTACAAAAACACATTGCTCAATTAATATTTTCTCCACAGTGGCTTAGAGTAACCGCTACCTCTTTTACTCAAACAAGTTGCAATGTTAAATAGTTAAACACTTTTTTTAACAAATAAAATCCAACTGAGAATGCACTATATTAGACTTAAGATATATATTTTACATGTACTGTAATTACGCCTATAAAACACTAGTTTGTGGTTGTGGTACAATGTTTGAGAGCAAATTTATGCACAAATTGGCAGAGCTACTAAAACATGGTCAGAATGGTGTAGGAGCTCAGTGCCTACAGCGCTAGCATAAAGTGGAGCTTATACTTAGAGACACCATCAGTCTATACTTCTTTGAAGTTTGATTGAAGTCCACCTAAAGGGTTTATACATAGCTTGCCTACTATAATGTTCTCTCTCCATGTAAATGCAGTCGCACAGACATCACGACAGTGAGGATCACTCCGAGCCAAGCAGACTCATCAATCTGTAACATATGCATTTGCATTATGAGGAAGACTGATACATTTATCATATTATGTATTCTATTTAGTCCCCCCCAATTGTTTAACAGGCACACAGGTAAACACACTTAACCAAAGTAACATTACCATGAACAATGCCATGAAGCCATTCTTCCTCTTCTCATCTATAGTGGTCTCATGACGCACATGAATCTGTGTTTACATTCACGCACAGAGTTGCTGTAGTTTGCTTTTGCAACATCCATGAGCATAAATGGATAGATGTATAATATATGAATGTATCACAGTTGAATGTTACACACCCCCTCATTTTTCAAAAATAATTTCTGCCAGATATTTTCATCTAATCAGCCCACTTTGCTAGTTGCATGCCACAAAAAGGAACAGCAAGGGACAGCAGTACAAGTGACAAAGCTTTGTTATTTATCATATAATGTGTAACACAGCGGTGCACAAGTAAGGTAGGTGGCTTATTTTTACCATCTGTTACACTGGGGCCATGTGAGGGATGGAATTGAGAGGGAGAGGGCTCTTCTAATATGAAGCCTCAGAGGGCTACCAGGCATTGTTGGGGTTTCCATCTCTGGAATCGTTCTTTACACAGCAGGCTAACTGTGAAGCTATCGCAGAAGCTGCAGAGAAGTCTGCCGACACTTGGCGCAAACGCACACCTGGGAGACGAATGATCTCCTCCAAGGAACAAAACTATCGAAGAGCGGGGGGGGGCACCACACATGGAGAAAGGATGAAATGAATGAGCTCCCGCCTTTAAATGTACACACAACAAGGATAACACAATACTCTATGACCCCATCTCTGCTGTAAGATACCAGCCAGTAATTATTACTACTTACTCATAATTATTATTTTTGCTGTTTATTTTGCTCATCTGTGCAGCAGCAGCATATTATTACACTGACACTATGATTTTTGGACTGTACTACATTAGTTTTAAATGGGCGTACCAAATAAACAGGCAACTCTGAAGTCTGGAGAGTGAAGGCCCTGGTGGTGTAGTGGAACCACAGGTAGCTTGAAATACCAGATGTCAAATGCTTGTTGTCCAGGGTAACTGTTAGCCAACCATAATTAAATGATCTAATGAGGCAGGCTTTAATGACGCACAACAAATGGTTATTAGTGGCTAAAACTCTGCATGCCCAATTTTCCCCAAGACACTGCTGCCAGATTACAGGAGAATTTTGAGTATTTCATGGGAAACTCCAGATGATTCACCAGGAAACGCATTAGAGTAAAAAAAAAAAAAAATAAAAAAAAAAAGAGGTGTTAATTCACTTTATCCATAGTGATAACACTTTACTGTAACACTGTGCTAACATTACTACAATCCTGTACGCTTTACTTTGTCGGTTAATCTGAATTAAGATTGCTTAGAATTAAAACCTTTTAACCAGCAACACTTTTAAAGTGCTGTGGAAAACTTGTCTTCAGAAAAATCGTAATCTTTAGCAGCATTATTATTATTATTATTATTATTATTATTCTTCATGCATCTTTTTTTTCCCCCCACTTGTTTGAAGACAGCTGGGGAGGAAGCAGGCTAAACAGGGTATTAAAGACTTCCTTTTCCCCCAAACAACATGTTATAGTTCCTCCTGGAGGATTCTAAGACACTCCCAGGCCAGACAAGATATCTAATCTCTACAGTGAGTTCTGGGTCATCCACTGGGTCTCCTGCGAGCTGGGTGTGGCAGGAAACTGCCCAAGGGTCAAAGACCTGAACCAGCTCAGTTGTCTGCTTTCAATGTCGTGTCCCACATTGTTGCGTTGACTGGTTAAGCAGAAACATTGCCTTTTGGCTCAGTTCTCTCTTCTCCACAGAGTTAAAGGAATCACCGATCAGCTGGCCAATCTCAAGCTCCATCTTGCATCACTTGAGAAAAAGATCCCGGGATACTTGAACTCCTTTATTACTATGGAATTTTAAGAAACTTTGTGTTGCCAGTGAAACATATAAGCAGTAAGTAAACTGGAAGTTCTTTCATTTTATTCTCCACCAGTGAGAGAAACAAACTAAAGAAAACAAATCACACAAGTCCAGTGGACGCAGTGGTTTAGCATATTTTAGTAGTTTGATGTGGAACTGTGTATGCTATACATTGATACTCCAATATTATACTTCCACAGCATATTTAGGAAACCTAAGGAAAACCCACACAGGCTGTCTAACAATTTAATCTTAAATAAAAGTCCTGTTAGTCCAACTTTCCTGTTGACTTTTTCTGTGTTTTTTTTAACTTGATTTTGTGCAGAGAAGCTAAAAATGGAGTATGATAATCTGCAGTTTCTAAAAGTGAAGCAGATGTTACCGCCCTCACAGGAAAAACCACAGGGTTGAGAATATTTACTTTTTCCAAATGAGAACAAGGTCCAAAATCAACAGCTGGCAAATGCCAAATGTAGGTAGAATTTTCATTTGGTATGTAAATGTGCCACACTGGTTGGTAAATGTTAACAAAATGAATATTCGAAGTTTAAAGCACAATGCACAAAATCTCCATCACATTTTGTCATTCTGCTTTCTCCGTCATCCTCAAGTTCAACAAACAACCAACAAATACTAGCCAATCAGACGCAGAGTACAGATTTCTATAGATGAAGAAGAGTTTAAGCTGATTAAAACTTCTAAATATTTAAAACCTTAACACTCCCTTTTGTACTGACCACTGATAAATAGACTGTATATCAATGTTTTAGTTTTAAAGTATTTCACAGTTAATCAGTTCTTTTGAGGACAGATCCCTCAGCCGCCATAGTAAGACTATTTCAAGACTTCGACTTGATCCTTGCTTTCTCAGCACGTCTTGCTTTCTGAAGCGTTACCTGGTTGCTAAGCAGCACTGCCGGATGACGAAGAGTACTCATCTGAGGCTTCAACTTGCGTCACTAAAACAGTGTTCACATGGAATTAACTGCTCAATAAAGATAAAAATAGAAATTCTTTAAGTATCCAACACGTTGGTGTTATTTCAACATCTATTAATATGTATTTTACTACATCAAAGGTCTGCATTTATGTGTGCTCTGTGGTCTGATTTAGTGTCCTGAGTGAAAGCAGTAGTAGTAGTTAATGGATGTAAACACATATGCTGGTTTCCAAATAAATATGCCCACTTTTATTGGCTATAAAGCTTAAATCAGGATTTACCAAGCTATTAAGGTACCCATGATAATTTTGCTGTGACAACAGCGATTCTGTGACACTCCATACACTGCAAGGCAATTATCAGTGATACCTCACGATATCTGTGAAGTGACTAGAGAAAAACAGGCCTAGAAAAGGCAACAAGCACTGCATTGTATATGCATTACATTTGTGTATCATTATTATTCCATTTTGATAACAGTTTGATAAGAGTTTCTTCTTCACAACAACAAGGTGGATACCTTCCATTTAGTTTAGCCTCATTTACCTGACATGCATGAGTGATGCAGGGGGCCATAAAGCAGCAGCTCTGGTAAGCCAAGTGGCTGCAAAATATCTATTCAGTGTATAGACAGTCATACTCAAAGAGGAAGTCAAAATACATTGCCATATCAATATTTTGTTCCATCACCAAGTACTACCCTGCAACACATTAGAGCACGTATAGATCCAGGTCAGTGAAACCAAGCACAACTTCCTTGTTGTGCCACAAACTGGGAAGCAGTCTTTTTAAGCACAAGAAGATGTGGACGTTACCATTATTAGCTGGCAGCATGACAATCACCATGTTCTGGGGCTCACACTAAACAAGCAACGAAGAAAATGTCAAACAAAACAAGTGAAATGGTCTGCAGTTATACGGCACATTTAAATCTTAGGAGTTGTGCAATAGTGCAAACTATTCAAGATCTACAAGCAAGAAAGCATTACTTTGGCTGGGTCAATAAAAATAAAAGTACATAAATAAATAACACAGTATTTAAAAATGGTCAAACGTTTAATATCTTTAGAGACATAAGGGTTCAAAACACAGCGAAACAACCCTGAAACTGAAAAGCTGACCACCATTTTGTTCCATATGGGAGAGCAGCGTCATGCACTGCTCCCGTTCTCACGTTCACATCTTTTGTTAATCCTGGTTCTAATGTCATATACTGGGCTTAAAGGGCACATCAACCAGGTAGGTCCACTAATTGGTGGGATAGACTGGGATCCTTGCCAATCTCAGCGAGTGCAACCAGAAAACAGAGTGACTGGCACTATTGTCACAGATGAGGATATACAGCATGCCCACATGTGCTTAACTAAATCAAGTTAAGCACATGTGGACAACAATGGTCACAGCTGTAACAAACCATTTCATTATTTTGAGCTGTCCGTCTTATTCTTTTATGTATGCTGACAATCTTCCGCATCTTTCTTTAGTCTGAAGAACTGCTATGATTATTACTTCTACAGTGATCATCAAAAGTAACCGTTTCACACTATAAACACGATAAACCACTGTGTATTATTAGCAAACCTAAAATGTCAAAAGTAAGTGTTCCACAGCAGTTTTATAAAGATTAATGTTGCTGATGAAAATCTTTAAGGTTAATTTTAAATACTGTAGATTAAACAGAATACAGTGTAAGGCCAGTGACTGTAATGACGCTCATTAAAACAGGTTTTAATGAGTACAGAAAGAGGCCTACATCTTGATTATCAAAATATACTGAAAAAAAACCCAGAATGTCAGTGATGCAGTGGTTCATCCACCTCACAATCCATCACATGCCACAAGTTACTTCCCATTAAGTAACAAACATGACCTTGACTTAACGCAATTTGGATGAATCCCCCTGAGGTAATCATTGTGTGCAACTTTCACTCAAATCTGACCACTATTCTAAGAGGAGTGATTCTTCTGAAAAAGGAAAAAAAAAGAAAAAAGTGCCCATAAAACAACACATATGACCCTGAGCACAATTTGGATGAAGTAAATAGAGTAAATTCCATTCATTAGGTGATAATTTTGTATACGTTTGCTGAAATTCTGCATTGCTGAAACTGCTTGTCCCACGAGTATGGCTAATGTATACTACTGTTGTTTTTATATGCGCTATATGAATAAATCAGTTTTTACTATACGTGCTTGATAAACCTGACAGAAATAATACCTGTGTTTTCACGCTGATAATGAAAATTTTTCCGAAACCAAATTTCACTATTACATGGATGTTTCTTTCCTTGTGTATTAAATGGTGCCCTGGTGCCTCTAACACTGACATCATCTTTTTCTCTAAGCACTATACATACCCTTTAAAATAATAATTGTAGCAGGGATGACCCACGCTCGGCCATGTGAGTGCGAAATCTTTATTTACAGTGTGCTTTTCAGTACTGTTGTGCTTTCACGAGCAGCTTTTCAGCTCCTTTTTCTTACTGTTCCTGCTACCATCTCCTCTCCGGCCCTGGCGGCTACTAAAACAGTGAAGGCATGATTAGTGATGCCTTCCAGCTGTGATGACCAGCCTCCCCTGACTCCACACCCTGACCCGCTGTTCCTCCCCTCCCCTGCAGCTGAGCCACCAACCACACCTCACCACATAACAATAACAACAATAATAATAATTTAAAAATTTCATCAGGTTCTCAATGGTTCTACATAACCAAGCTCTGACTCATTGTCAGAAATACTTGAATCAATTTCCCCTATCAGTAAGAAAGTCACCTTCCAATGATAGAGCAATACACATAAGCGGTCCATGCCAGCAGACTCACACACCATTCTTGTTAATATTCAGACTCTGCGATTGGTTTGTCTATCTTGCTCCCACACAGCAGACTGAGTGCAAATGATAAAGGTTCTCTGTGGCAGAAAATCAATACTTGTAACAATGCATTTTACAAACGGCCTTCAACTTTCCTCTCAGTTCTATGCAGAAAATACAAACCAGTCTTTACAAATGTAGTGATAAGGCGAACATTACACTAACTTCGTAATTATACAGACAAGTAAATAAATAAACTTTTTTAGCAGACTGCAATTAATTGGACATTATGAGATGACAGACCAGAGATTATAATTTTGAGAAATCTAAAGTGGCCTACAGCCAAAACGACTATACACTGCCCATTTTACAAATGGCACTAACAGGAATTAACTTTTTTCTCAAAGGGTACTGGTTTCATCTGACTGAAGCTTTGCTCCACGTCTTCAGAATCTCCCCAAACTCAGTGTGAGTGTGTGTGTGTGTGTGTGTGTGTGTGTGTCTCAAGCCTTGTTGACCTTGATGTGTGGATATGACCCTTTTACCCTGGATACTTTTAAGCCTTTATGATATGCCAGAAAAAACACAGCCACTTAAATCGTGTTCAGTAAACTTCACCAGCAGCAGTAATCTGCGAAGACCAACAGCTAATATAAATAGATTTTTACCTTCAGGTTGGGGGAAAAAGTATAAACAGTAAAACCAATGGGCAATGAACAACACTGTCACTGTCTGTGCTCAGGTATATGATGTTGGCACTTAATGACAAAAGCATGCAGCCAATTTTTAGCACGTGTTGAAGCAACAAGTGGCTCTGTACCCTCTGCCATGGCCTACACTGTAGCTTAAGGTCCACTTTCCCAGAGAAGTAAACAAATTATAGTGACTAGCAAGCAATTTTGCTTCAAAAAGGATTTCAGTGAAAGCAACTGTTGTTTAACATTAATAAGCTCCAAGTCCAAGATGAACATTTCACTGCAGAGTCTGCCACCCTGACTCACGGCTAAAGAAGGCAGTAAAAGTCAAACATGGAAGTACTTTCTGTTGTTATACTTTTTTTTGTCATTGTGATATCAATTATGCTCCACAAGGATTTATATAATGCTAATGTATTATAAGTGCTTAAGCTAATGTAATGCAACGTTATAACTCATAGTAATATTAGTAGGCTACTCAGCAACCATCCTAATATTTCAGTCAGTATTTCGTTAGGGCTAAAACATTATATTTTAACTTTCTTCTCCATGTCAGTAAATTCCTACACATAAAACTTCTATTCTAGTTTCGGTAGAGTAAGCCATTTATACAATTTTCTAGAGATTTTTGTCCCCATTCCTATTGTAGTGATAGGAATGGGGATTGTAATCTTTGTACACACCAAAGCCACTTCCTAATAAATGTAAACACATCTGGGCAGCTCACTAATCAGGTTTTTACTGAGCACCACAAAGACCATGTGGGCTCAGTTGAGTTTACACAGAAACAAATGAGGGAATCAACCTTAGCCAGTGGCAAATCAATGCTTGCATAAGATGGTTGATGTCCAAGCACAATGAAGTAGACATCTAATCATGAAGAAGGTTGCATTTATCTCCTAGTGTTAACTTAAATTATTCCCCTCGCAAAAGTCTAATTGTGAGTGCACTGCCTTAAACCAGTTAGAAGAAAATTAAACCTTTCAACAGAAAGAAGACTCTTGTCGTTTTGCCTCACCAATGTCAGCAAACCGTGTCAGGTGTAGTGCAGATAGAAGTATAACACCATTATAGCTGGACAAAATGATGACATTTTCACATTTAATCACAGTAGGTCAAATAGTGGAAGAAATTAAATAATGATGAATGTACATTTTGGTAATACAAAAATAATATGTGATGGCCCATACAATCCCCCCCCCAAAAAAAGACTCTCCCCTTCACATCATGTCACGCTGCACTGATTGCATAATTTCTAATGTAATCAACCAATAACCAAACTGTAGAGCTTAATCACACAGATTGGAGACATATCTCACTCAATTTGGATTTTCATTTTCAACTGTGTTTCTACTTTTTACTTTAACATACAGAAGAATTATTCCTTATGAAGTGCTATTCAAATTAAGCACTTTGAATTGGGTGATTTTATGCAGCTTCGTGCACGCAACAGGGTTTTAACGGCTGCTATCATAAAGATGGATAATGTCTAAATGAAAATTAACATGAACTCAAAAGTCATATTTGAGAACAAGTGAAAAGAAAACTCCATGTGTGGTTGTTTGGGCTGTACCCAGCTGTTTTGAATAGTCAGATCACAAACCAACTCTGAGATAGTCTAAATGTAAATCTCTGGTGTCCTACTGCTTTACAACAGTGTCTTGCTCTTCTTCTTTCTCTACGGTGTTTATTGGGTGAGGATTCAGAGGGAAAAGAAATGAGAGGTCTTGTGTTGCTTCTAACTTTCTCTCTGAGCAATCGCAAGCAATTTACAAGTAAATACGGCCAAAATCACAACACAGTCATTGTCTGAACTGTCACACTCAAACCCTAACAGAAATGGAGTTATTTGCCTATTTTAGACAAAATAGGTGAATGATATCAACAAGCAGGGTGACAAGTCCAAGCTTTTATATGTACAATGACAAAGACTACCCTCAGCGTGCCATGTAGACATTTTATCAGCAGTCATCTGAGAAGAATTCTCCATAGATCTACTGGCCAGACCAAATCAGCAATGTCGATCTGAGGAGTGAGACACAACAAGTGCTGGCAGAAAAAGAAACTGGAACAAGGTGCTAAGGATGAATTGGGAACATGGTACTAAAACTAGCCACGCATGGCCTGACATAGAACACCCTCAAGCGATGAGCAGGGCCGGCCAGCCAAGAAACATGTGGCAAAGACACCTTTGGCAGACACCAAGAAAATGGATCTTACTTGGAGCCAGCTAGAGGCAAAGGCACAAGACAGAAGATTCTGGAGGCCTCTTGCTGATGGCGTCTAATCCCACAGGCAGGAATAGCTAAAGAAGAAGACGACGAGCCATCGTCTTTAACCAGTTTATATAGTGATCTGCTGTGATCACTGTGATATGAGCTGCCTGTCCATTATACAGCTGAAAAACAAAATGGTCAATGCTTACTTGATGCTTGTCTTTATGCTTCTGCTCTTATGTAAGGACTAAAAATAACAATCTAAATATGACATGCTAGCTCATTACACGCTTTAAAGTTAGGCAGAATTAATAATCAAGTAATTAATAAATGTATTTAGACTGGTCAAGAGAGCACTGGGGTGTAGTCTGTCCAGTTATATAAACACACAATTTGCATTTGAAAGAGTCTGTGTGATTACAACAACTTGCAAACTCAAAGTTTGTGAATCACGTCATAGGAAATGAGACTCCCATCCTTATCTAAACTATCACAGCAGGAAAAGTCACTCACTGCTGAACAAAGGTTGGCCAACTTGGACCAGGGACATCTTTTCTGCTGACAAACACAGTTGCTACCAGATGTGTTTGCCTAAAAGTAATAGGCAGCTTAGGAAAACTGGATAATAAGCATTTTTTATAAGCAATAAGCAATTCTAGCCTTTTAGGCTTACTTTGTCCCTTTTAATTAACAACTGCTTAATTAGTTGTCCTGCTGAGTAGTCATAAGAAACGATATAAACATAACAACTTTGATAAAAGGTGTAAAGACATTTTTAACTTTTTGGCTACTGTCCAGAAAAATCAATTAAACAAGAAAAGAATCAATTGATTAATGAAAACTTTCTTAAAATTATACTCAACAATACTTAAATTAATCATCTAACTTTGCTACTGGAATAGAAATCTAGTGGCGTTGGTAGAAGACCTGCTTAAGTGAAAAGACCTTTAGATGAATGTGAAAGTAATGCATAATGCAGTAAAAGAGTAACAGTTGTGAGTTTAGTAGAAACCAAATGTTCAGTGGTGAACTTCTGATGAGGACCCTATGCTTAAGTAGAATATGTGAGTGAATAAAGAAACCAAACTATACCATAGGGATTTACTGAACCTCCACAGGGGTGGCATGGATGTGACAGGGTGATCCTACAGGGAGGTGAAGCTGCTGCCTCAATTCTCAACATTTAGCAGAGGAGATTCTTTCATCACACTGTGGGTTTGAATCCTCCCAGTAAAAGGGTGCCAGGAAGTCAGCTAACCAGACATACGAGGGTGTTGAAAACGTCAGACGTAATGTCTGTGTGCTCCTGAGGATAAATGAATAGAGACTTTGTTCAAATGGCAAAGGGGAAAGGTGAAACCATGGGGGGGGGGGGGGGGCGGCAATT
>VVHJ01007258.1:55568-67680 GCA_015107715.1 Tylochromis polylepis
GCCCCCCCCCCCCCCCCCCCCAAAAAAAAAAAGGAAAATGTAGTACAGACTATGTCGTGTTGAATAACGACAGTAAAATGCTTTAATGCTTCCCCAAACATGAACCCAAACATGAACTGGGTGGGGTGCAGCAGCACAGACGTTCACACAGATAGTTATGAAGCTAATGCATAGCTAAAAAAATAAATACTAACACATTCTTTTATCCTTATAGCTACAACGTCACGCTAAGAATAGCGTTAAACTTACTGAGGTGGCGTTTCAGCAGCTTATTTGACAGAGCTGTTCACTACTTTCAACTTCATTGCCCCCCCCCCGGCTGTGGTAGCATACTATTAACGCTTTTAAGAAAATTGAAATAAACTACTCATACAACAGAAAAAAAAATAATTATAATAGCTACCGCGGTGGGAACAAAAATTTAAAAACCTCTTTCAGGAAGAAAAACAAACGCTTTCCGAGTCATGCAGCGCGTAATGACTTCTATTTTATCTCGCAGTTAACAATTAACTCTCGGAGACGAAAACAAAGCGTGAAGCATCTTAAAGTAAAACTGTAGTTCGTTAAAAAGGAAGAGGAAAATGTGCCCAAAACACGAGGATGTGTGTGTAACTTACAGCTGAGAGCGGAGCGGTATCCAAAGTTTGCCTCAGAGGGAAACGTTAGCTGCGGTTACAGCGGGAGAGCAGAGCGGGCTTTGTGGAGATTCATCGCAGCGCTCGGTGCTTTCACGGACCCCGGAGCAGCAAACAATCATCAACCGCGCTACCGTAATAACCGGCGCTCACACCAGGGCGCACGGCCACATTCTTCTACCGTAATACACGGAGAGGCAAAAGCCCGCCAGAGTGATCTACAGCCAAAAATTGTAAAAGCAAAATAAAGAATGGTTGAATAGGTGTGCTGATATTTTATTCACAGTAAATAAAAACATAAAAAGACTTGAAAGTACTTTTAGTTCATTTGTTTGTGATTTTTTTTCCTAAGTTAGTCTTCAAATGTCTAATAGGTGACCAGTGACTTTGAAAAAAAAGAGAAAAAATATATATAGGTTAATAGGAATATGTAAATCATGAATGATTTTTAGATTTGTTTGCTTTCAATGCCGCTGATTTTATTGATATGCACAAACATAGTTAGGATCTGGCCTGCATAAAGTT
The DNA here is from genome assembly GCA_015107715.1 of Tylochromis polylepis. NCBI lineage: Eukaryota > Metazoa > Chordata > Actinopteri > Cichliformes > Cichlidae > Tylochromis > Tylochromis polylepis. Next base: position 56,729 of record VVHJ01007258.1, read on the forward strand.
ATTTTGTATTGTTTTTAATTTAATAAAGGCAATAAAATGTGGCATTAATGTAGTTAAAGTACAAAAAAAATCATATAAAACCCACTGCAGAGTAGTCATATGTGATTATTAGATTATAAGTGTCACCTATAAGTAATACTGACTAATTATGCTTATAAGACTAAGGAGCTTGAAAAGAAAGCTGCTGGACTTCAGTCTTTTGAAGACGTTTCCACCTCCCATCAAAGAAACTTCTAAAGTTCAAGCTCCTTGAACTACCATGGCATGTATGATTACACAAACATATGCTTAATAGACTGCTTCAACTTCATTATAAGGCTCACCTATGTTTTGAAGCTCCATAAAGATCTTGGGGATGGAGGAAAAAAATTACTCAAAAGTAGCTCTTTCAGTAGTAAAGGTTACCAGCCCCTGGTGTAGACACCCATGTCGATGTATGCAAAGAAAAGACACAGCTAGAGTCACTGGGAACATGGTGAATGGCAATATCATAGATGAAAGTCTGACCAATCAACAATCTCCCAGAAGGCCTATTATGTATAGAACGCATTACCAAATAAAATTAAAGTAATTATAGATATTACATCTTTCACAGTAAGAGGCAAACTGTCAGCTAAACGCACATCGGAGCTGTAGCCATTTTAATATTACTGTTTTTCAGAATCACAGAGCAGTAGCAAACTCTATAAACAAACTGTGCAGCCCTTTGGTTTCATGCTGAGGCTCAACTGCCTCATCACTAAAACAGATACTCAAGTAGAGTAAACAGAGTAAAAATTAATATGTGCTCCAAAATAAAGTACGCACAAAAAGTAGGCACATAACAGTGAGAGAAAGCATATATGAAAATAAACTATTACTCTTGTCTGAATAAACAGTTTGCACAACTATTTGATCAGAGAACTCTCCTCTCAAAGAACGGCTCACATTGATTAGCCCGCCCAAAGAATATGCGAGATAAATGGGGTTTTTTTCTGGTTGCTGAAGACTTTCTGTAAACGCAGAATGTTATTTAAGTGAAAAAAAAAAATCAACAGTAAGAAACATATATAGGCTATACTGTATAGAGTCTGTGATAAGAAAGAAATCAGAGAGAAACCAAGTTGCTTCCTTTGCCTCAAAGTTTTCCCTCACATTTATGTTGTGATCCACAGCTTTTCCCATAGGTTGGAAAATAAAGTAAACAGCCCAGTCCAAAAAAACACACTGCACACTCACTGATGGTATGCTTCTGCAAAACTATGAATATTTTCATTTTGGTAATAACATTTCTGCGCTTGTACTTTACAAGCTAGGATTTTATATATATATATATATACACACACAATAACAACCCGCTAATAAAACATGCTGCGAGTTTTGAACAGAGGTGCTGAATTAGTGTTGGAGGAAGTATCTCTGAGGATTTGCCTGATGTACCTGCCAGAAGTGAAGTAGAACACATTAATCAGAGCGGCTTCATGTGGCAATGTAGCCCACACAGATTTCTCTGACAAACACCACCAGAAACACAGGTTTCTGTACATTTTATTGTGACAACATGGCAAGAAGAAATTCACTGGATGTGTCCCTTTTGGTGCATATTTCTCCCCCCTTTGTTTTAGGGGCTGTGGCTTAACTTTCCATGAAAAATGCCAAGCATCACATTTCTGATTTGTGACTGCTTGCGTAAATCCAGTTAAACACTGAAAACAGACTCAGAGCAGACGTGAGCCAGATATCATCTTCCATTAATAGCAAAAAATGTTTGCTTAAAGACAGCAGGGTGTTTGCATTAACTATTAATTGCAGTCATGGAAAGCATCTCAGCAGATCAGATTTGTTTCAGTGGCATTTTTGCTCGCCTGATTATTGCACACACACACGCAGTTCCACGGTTCAGCCAGATATTGGTTACTCAAGGGAAACAGTCACATTTGACACTGAGCAGTGACAGGGCTGGTTGTTACAGGTAAATGGAAGAAGATGGTAGGTGTCGGAGTGAGCAGATTGGTGTGAGAGGACTGAAGATATGGGCACATAATGAGGGAGAAGACACTGATGGAAAGGCACAATGGGTTGAAATAGAGATTTTTCTCTTTTATCCTGTCCATTTTTCAGTGCGTGCCATTTTTAGCCTGCAGACACAGGAATGCAAGCATGTTCTGTGTGCAATTTGAGCAATGAACAAGAGAATATGGGCTCTAAGAAAAGGGGCTGGTATGGGGGAGGCATATGTGCTTTGTCTTCACCCACACTCAAACCTGTCAAACAAACAACACTCTTCTTACACCCCCAATGTGTAGCAAACCAATCAGGTTCCAGTATCACAAAACTCAATTTTTTTGCCTCCTGCCAACTCTTTTCCATATGGGACTGAGTGGAACAAGGTGTTTGATGAATGTGGATAAAGGCATGAAGATTTAAAAACCTACCTTGTTTTCTCTCACTGATTTGAAATGTAGGGTTCATGTCAACAAAGCAATTGGAATAGCAACGGGAAGAGAAACAGTTTTCTGTTTTCACTGAAGCTAAAAAGAAAAACAAAACATATATCCTGTAATCCTGGAAAATCAGGGTTTGTAGCCAAGACAGCTAGGTTTCTATACTAAACAAGAGGATACAAGGCTAACAAGATTCATTGACAATGATGGGGCACACATGGTCCAGATAACAAATCCTTAAAGACTAGTCTTAGGCCATAAGCATCATATACTAAACACCTCAACAGCCCCCAGGTGACATTGGGGTCTTGTTATCAGATCTCTTCCAGGCACCCTACCTCCTCAGCTAATCATGTCTGACAGCCTCTCAGGCATTAGTCCTAAATTCTCCTGCTGTGCTTCATCTCACTTTATGTCCTACGAGTCCAGGATGTTTTAAAAAGCAAAATAACTCGCATATGGTAATCCTGTTCCTTTAAAAATTTATGAAGAAACTCCAAAAACAAACACAAAAAAATCTTCCTTTCCCCTTAATCCTTCCCTGCTTCTATAGAAAGCAGGATATGCTGTTAAGGAGCAATGCTGTGATAGGCTATTTGCTTTATTTTGAGACAAGCATCGCAACAGGAAAACTGTGCAAAATCGATGAGAACAGTGACTTCCTGAAAAAGAGCCAATACTGTCCACAGCCAATAATGAAAGCTGAAAGGTATGATGAAGCAGACACTCTGAAAAAGGAAGAGGTGATCTGATATGTGAACTTTCTGAGCAAATGTACTGGAGGTTATTGATTCTGGTGGATAAACCTCTTTGTTTTTAGAAGCGATGGCCGATATCTCTAATTATTAATACATCTGTCCTGGTCTCCTCTTTCTTATGTAACAAATATGAGGGTTGGAGAGGTTTCTGCTGGTTTGGATGTTTATCAGAGAGAATCTCTCACGAGGCTCGACTTCAGTCCAATAGCTGCTCAAAAGTGAAAAGAGGCAAAGGTCAAGTATTAGTTAAATGCAGTTTTGAACGACAGTGCCTCTTCCCCACCCATTCTCTCTGCTTACAAGCTTGTTGACCCATCTCCCACTAGGCTGGACCAGCACACAGCAAGTTAATCATTTCCTTGGCTCATTCTTTGCTTTTAGATTAATCATTATTTTCTCTATCTGATCCTGGCGTGAATTGGAAGAACCCATTAATTCAATAATAATCAGGACATAAGCTGAATTACTGCTCCACTGAATAGTGTCCACATAAAAAGTGAAAGAGAAGAAAAAGAGAAATGCTGGAGCAGTTATCTTTGGAGTACACAGATGAGGTATTCCAAAAAGCCAGAGATCTGCAGCCAGTGAGATTACACAACAGAGTTCATTTAAAAAGACTGCAAGCACATGGAAATAATGTTTCGATACAAAAAGGAGCGCTCCGCGGCTGTGCCGTATTGTGCTGCTGCTGCTGCTGCTGCTGGGGGGGGGGGATCCAACTAAATATTTAAGCTGCCCTTCTTATGGAAACAATAGGGTTCCCTCTTTCAAGTGTAATTAAATTTCCTCTTTGCTCCAGCCAAGAGCTATTTTGAGACTTGTGTGCCTATTTGCTCCAAGAAGGATAAAATATTAGCAAAAACATAGGTTTAATTTAGATTTAATGTGATGATGAATCACATTTTATATGATGTATGAAACAAGCTGAGCAATTTCCCAAGAGTGTTAGATAAAAATTGAAAAAAAAAACTACAAGAAAAATGGGTTCTTTAATGTCAGGTGCCTACATATCTCACCCATAAGAAATGCTAATAACTTAATTAAAAACAGATTAATTCTAATTAATTCCAGTTTGAAATGAAAAGAGGTGTTGACTGTGCCAGCTGAATGGCTGGACTCAAAGCTTACAAAAACCAACAGTGTTTGAACCTTTTAAACCAATGAATGCAGGTGTAATAGATATTTTTAAGTCTTAAAACACCCGTATTTCTTCAGTTTAGGGGGAATAAAGCCAGGGCTGTGCAGTGTTTTCTAATGGATCAACACACTCATCGCCGTCTAGGATGAGTATATGACTTCCTGCACACAGCTACATGCGTTGTTTACTTAATATTTCATCATTAAGGCAGAAAACTGCTTGGTGGATCATTTCACGGGTGATGTCGGCAGGTTTCTCCACTCCTTCCAAAAGCACAGAGGATAAATGTACACCATGCGGCATGCACAGAAACGGAGAGCTGTTTAAATATTTTATTAGGCCACTTTTGTTTTGCTGGTAGGCTACAACACAGTGTTTAACGAGATACCACTTTGTTGAGACTGGACCAAAATACTTTGAAAAATACTGCATGGATAGAGTGACTGGAAATTTTAGACAGGCAAGCCACCCCCTTCCTGCTGACTTTGATTACTGCTTCACGTTTCATCTCAGCCCACCATGATAACTCTGCTGTTTAGAAAAATGTCTCCACAGCTCTTAGCCACCTACGTGCTGTCCTAAACTTTACACATAGCCAAAGTTGAGCAACATAATTTGGGAATATTTAATTTTACCTAAAAAAGCATAACAAAAACTAACAATGTTTCGTGTTAAGTAAGATCAGGTATTTAAATATACCTTTTGAAAATGTGCACCTTTCAGCCACAACATTAAAACCGACAGGTCATTTGATAACCTGGGTTATCTCCTCTCAGTGCAATGTTCTGTTGGGAAACCTTGGATCCTGGCATTCATATGGATGTGACCATCCATGGAAGGGAAAACTACACAAAAACAGTTTGAAAACTTCAGAGGTTCATGGATGTAGTGAAGGAGGATGCTAGGGATAGGGTGAGATGAAGGCAGAGGATCTGCTGTGGTGACCCCTAAAGAGATCAGTCAAAAGAAGAAAACGAAAGAGACCAAGTTGTTGATTTTGCCTCAGAACTACCAGACCTACCACAGAGGTCACATCCAGCTCAGAGGATCAGCTACCAATGTCAGGCTATTCCGCAAGGGGTCAGAAGTGCTTTGAAGACATGAGAAGGACATGGGTAATATTACAAAATGAATGGTTTTAATGTTATCGCTGACTGGTATATGACCACTGCATAATTCATGTATATGTCACCAATATCACTGGGAGATGGTTAATGGTTCATGTTATTATTTAGTTCAAAGCACCGCTGAGCCACTAATGTAGCCATAGAGTAACTCGCTTGCATGAGCACACACAACATTAATGTGTCATTTCAATATCAAATAGCTGTTAGCAGCTAATAGGTTGAATTGTCAACAAGTGAAAGTGCTTGGATGATAAATGTATGCAGGAAAGAAGGAAATAATGCAGCCCTCCATCAGTAATCAGTGAGCATTTGAGTCAGAGATATGCAAAACAACATACAGTGATATTTATTAATTTGTGGCACGTGTAAGACCAAATAAAAGTATACAATATGTATCAGTGAGACGCCAGTGAGGCAAGAATATAAGAGGGAGCAGCAGAAAGTAGCAGATTTAGAAAAAAAAAAGAAGTCCAGCCTAGTGTCCATGATGAACGACGAACTTTTAAAGCTGCAGGGATGAATAGGTACCAACCTGCAAGCTTCGATCTGGTGCCGTGAGTGTCTGAACAAGGTTTTCTTGGTCAGAGCTCACACCTCGGCAAACACTTCAGAGTTCAGTCCAGTCCTGTTTGAATCAGTAGGAAAGTGGCATTTTGCCTTTGTCCACAATCAGCTTGCTCCTTTAATAAATGTGTAACTTGCATTTCATCTTATTCAAGCTCAGCAAATAAATGCTTTAAAAAAAATCAGTATTTAAGGAACACAATAGTTAGTAGACCCTTTAGGTCGGCATCAGGCCCAAATTGGGCCTTAAAATATAGCTGACCGGGGTTCAGACAACCTCTACTCATCAAAGATGTTCTCATGTAAAGGCACACATTGATTTGTTCTGTATCCTGCAGACGGGTCGGGCATTTTATTGATGAGGGTAGAGAAGACTCGGGGAACTGTATCTTTCTTTCCTCTCCAACAGGAGGTGAAATAAGATCCAGGCTGACACTCTGCAGGTCCCTTTGTTGCCTGGTGGAATATATGACAGCTCTCCAAGGATAGAGAGGGACAGGAGACTTATCATATACTTCGGTTCGCTCCCTGCAGTTCTTTATGTGTGGGTCAGGGTGCTCCTTTGGAGAACAGTAAAAACAAAAGGCTGGCAGGCTGCTGCTGTCTTCAGCATCACTGGGTCAAACCATATTTGGAAATAGTTCTGAGTCTGTATAAACCTTCACAGAATGGAATATTTTTCTTTTTTTTCCAGTAAAAGCATGTCAAATCGAATTTCGAGCACTTTTATCTATGACTGTCTAAATTTAAAACTTCAGAAGCAGGCAGGGAAACAATAACTGTCTTGATATCGAGAAACAATGCTGCAGGAATAATAGGAAAATACACAAAAACATGAATGTTTACTCGTGGCTTGGTTCTGTGGATTGCAGTGTAAATACGTGCATTGTCCTTCAGAGTGAAATATCTCAACAAATATCACACAGACATCTGCAGTGTCTCCCTCTCTTGGTTTAGATCCCCACAAAAAAATCCTGTTCTAATCAGCCTGAGCACTTTATGTTTTACTGCAACCGTCAAATGTCTTCAAGCTAACATGCTAAACTTAGATGGTGCTCAGCACAAAAAAAAGACTACCTGCAGAACATCAGCACGTTCAGATTATGACCGTGAGCATTTTAAGCTTAGAACCTTATCCTTAAGGTTCAGCTACTGTGACTTTTTTATATGCAGAACCATTAAAAATGAAAATACTGAGTCAAAGCAACAAAATCCTTCACTGCTCTACCTTTCTGACAGGATCCATATCTACATCTGCAACCCGATGCTCCAACACTTGCCTCTTTCACTGCCCTACTTTGTGATTTAGGTTGTTAAGATGAGTGCTGTTTGAGTGCTTTGTTAAGTATATTACTTTTACATAAAATCTGTCGCCTAATGCATTGGTAAGGCACTCAGGGTACTCCAGTGTGCCATATTTTGTGGCAAACACCACCTACACATTTGTGATGAAGTCAGTTGAAATAAAAAGATATTTTGTACACCTGCTGAAGTGCAATAAAATCTGCCCATGCAGTTTGATGCTGCTGCGCTAGTCCTGGCCAGCACATTCTCCTTTGTAGAGGTGATTTTTATTCATTCTCAGGTATATAAATGACAGGCAGGGATGGAAGAACGTGGGCTAAGAATGTATTCAGCTGTGACCAGCCAGCTGCCCCCAGGGACACAGACATTATTCACATTTCACCAAGAGGCTAAATTTGAGATGTGAATAAATCACTCAAGTCAGCAAAAGCTTGGAGGAGATAAATGACGGAGTGTGAGAGGAAGCAAGAGCGAGCTAACTGTGAGAATTTATAATGGGCCAAAAGATATTTGAAGGGGGAGAAATAGCAGAAATAGCAGGAGAGGTGAAGATTTCATTCTAATGCGCTTGCTTCATTTTAAGAATTGATTATACATCTGCATATTACAAAGACAAATACTCCATAGTCCACTGAATGGTAGCTATTGAAAGGTCGGACTTAACATGATCTGTTTGCAATATGTGAATTATTGCTTTTTATATAAACAGCCATAATGTCATGATTCATATCGAATATTTCCGTCTGCAGGCTCACTAAGCAACAAAAGCCAATTACCTAGAAAACTGGAAGCTGTTCGCCTCCATCAGTGACAGAAAAACATCCCGGCTAGTTGAAAGAAGGCTCTGGAGGCAGGCAGGAGGAAATAAAAATGGTGATTGAGGATGTATTGCTTTTACTTCTCCCCCCAAAAAAGAGGCCTTATTGCACTGGCCAGAGTTGGTGGCTTCATCTCCCGGTCACAATGCTGCTGTGTGTGGAAATGTCAAACATTTCCTCATCCACAGCATCTCTTACTGCCTGTGCATCTGTTTTGAGTGAAGAGCTCTCATAGCTGACATTTTGATGATGTAGGTGTGAGATACATGTGATAATACTTCTCCCAGATTTCCCATTAAGAGTTATGTTTGTATAATCAACGAGTGTTCGTGTGTATTGATTGTTTCGTTTACTGTAATTGATTTATCATAGCTGATATAACCCTGCATGTTGTTCCCCAAAGTAATTTAAAACATTATTAGACCAAATGCAAAGCAAACAGCGGGTGAGCGCCAGACTGCAGAAACCATTATCTAAAATGTCTACAGACAGACTGGCCGTGTCTGCCTTTTAATAACATGCTTTTGTCCAGCTGTAACATGTTTTGAATTTTTTATATTTTGGGTAATATGCTGAATTCCTTGCCAGGAGTTAGAGGGGATTCAGACTGAAATAACCCTGCAAGGATGGTTTGTTGTTTAAGGATGATTTGTGCAGTAGAAGAGTCGAAGTAATGTGCTTAATAGCTTGAAATGAGCATAATAAGGGATCTATAATGCTCAGTTCAACCTCCACATTTTTATTCTTGAACTCTACAGCTGTAACTTTTCTTGTGCTGCAGTTCAAAATCATCTTCACTCATGTTTCACTGGATCTTGGTGCAACCCCACAGTTCAATCACTGTCAGAAACAAGCAGGGGTTTTTTGTTTGTTTGTTTTATTCTTCTCCCTTTAAGTCAATTTTCCCCTAATTGGTTGCCTCTGGGAAATAGCAGGTTTGTACAGAGGTGGGTGGAGCTTTGCTGTGTGACAGAGATTACCGTTTCTGTTCTGTTTGACATCAAAAAGAACCAAGATCTACATTTCAAACTCTACAGGCCTCTTTTGACATATTAAAAGTTAAAGTTCATAACAGTACAATTAGAAAAAGATTGAACAAGTATAGCTTGTTTGGAAGGCCTACCAGGAAAAAGCCTCTTCTCTCTAAAACAAAAAAAGATGGCAGCATGACTTAGGTTTGCAAAGCTGCATCTAAACAAACCACTAGACCTCTGACACAGTGTCCTTTGGACAGACGAGACAGAGTGGTGATGTTTGGATATAATGCACAGCACCATGTTTGGCAAAAACCAAGCATAGCACAAAGATCTCATACCATCTGCTGAGCACTGTGGTAGAGGGATGAGGATTTGGGCTTGGTTTGTAGTGACAGGACTTGGGCACCATGCAGTCTTTGAGTTGACCATGAACTCCTTTATATACCAAAGTATCCTTGAGTCAATGTGAGGCCATCTGCCCGACATTTAAAGCTTGGCAGAATTTGGATCCTCTAACAAGACAATGATCCTGAGGACAGCAGCAGATCTTCAACAGAATGGCTAAAAAAGAAAAGAATCAAACTGTTACAATGGCACAGTCAAAGTCCAGACATCAAATAAATACCTTAAGAGAGCTGTGCATAAAGGAATGCCTGCAAATCTCATGAAACATAATCAACTCACTCTTCTGTTAAAAAAAAAAAAAAAAAAGAGTGAGTAAAATTTCCTCTACAATGATGTAAGACACTGATAATGTTATCCAGGTGAAAGTCCTGTGAAAACTTTCTGAAATGATCTGAAACTTTGGCCTATGTCTGATATCAGCATCTACCATCAAACCCCTACATGGCTGTACGCTACAAAAGCGTAATCAGTCCAACAGGTTTTTACAGTTCTGGACAGTGACTCCTGTTATATTGTTCATGACAAAAATTGTCACATAAAGAATAAAAACACAACATTCCAGGAGGTATGAATGGGCACATGTATAATCCTAGCACCTGGAAGCACAATGCTGAACAGCCTACACTGCAATTAGCTGCAGCAAAAGTTACCCAAGTTACACTTCTTGCCTGATGACGCTGCACTATTTTATCAGATGCTTTCGTACACTGCTGTGTCAACAGACTGGGTCCTATTCTAATGAATAAATGCATTTTTTTTTAATGCAGGGCTTAAGTCAGTCTGCAAATCAATACAGTGTCATTTGTTCACCACAGCCAGTGGCCAGACTGCTTAGCAAAGCAAATAAACTGGAAATAGTGGGATGCAGCTAGCCTCTTTCACAAAGTAACAAAATATACAAATGTACACAATCTCTAGAGTATGGATTTCATAAATATACACTGCTCAAAAAAATAAAAGGAACACTTAAACAACACAATGTAACTCCAAGTCAGTCACACTTCTGTGAAATCAAACTGTCCACTTAGGAAGCAACACTGATTGACAATCAATTTCACATGCTGTTGTGCAAATGGAATAGACAACAGGTGGAAATTATAGGCAGTTAGCAAGACATCCCCAATAAAGGAGTGGTTCTGCAGGTGGTGACCACAGACCACTTCTCAGTACCTATGCTTTCTGGCTGATGTTTTGGTCACTTTTGAATGCTGGCGGTGATTTCACTCTAGTGGTAGCATGAGACGGAGTCTACAACCCACACAAGTGGCTCAGGTAGTGCAGCTCATCCAGGATGGCACATCAATGTGAGCTGTGGCAACAAGGTTTGCTGTGTCTGTCAGCGTAGTGTCCAGAGCATGGAGGTGCTACCAGGAGACAGGCCAGTACATCAGGAGATGTGGAGGAGGCCGTAGGAGGGCGACAACCCAGCAGCAGGAC
>VVHJ01007261.1:0-10747 GCA_015107715.1 Tylochromis polylepis
TGGAGGAATCTCGAAGGTCACGACCTTTATCAGCTTTCCTTTGTTTGACTGTCAGTCATGTGGAGCCTAGCCTGACTCTGACTGCATAAAAGGCAGCCGATGCACACACACACACACACACACACACCAGTGTGATAAAGCTTTCCCAAGTGTTTGTTAATATAAAACTGAAGAGCATGACTTTCTTCCACATTTGTCTTTGACAAACCAAAGAGTGCCACGGGGGAAACACAGAATGAGATGTTTGTTGCAGAGTTTCCCTAAGGCACCTCCATTATACGTGACTGAACACAACCTCAACCACACACGCTGTGCACCCATGTGATTAAAGCTAAAGTTAACTTGTGGCAAGTGAAAAGGAAATTTCAATTTGTGATATTTTCCTAGTTAGCATAGATTTAAAAAAAAAAAATGTAGTTAATTTAGAAATTAGTTAAAAGTACTCCATGGTGCAATATGTGTGTGTATCTTACTGTCATCTTCCGCTGGTCCTGGTACTCCAGTCCAAAATAGTCTCCCTCCACCAGGTTGAGATGGGCACAAACCAGGTCAAACAGCACTTTGCCTGGTGAACGTTGCTAGGAGAGAAAAAAAGTAGATTAAAATAAAAGGAAACTGAAGAACACAGCTGGCCAGAAGAGGAAAGCGAGGTGCATACATCAGGTGAGTGCTGATAATGGAATTGATTTTTCAACTTTAAAGTGCATCAGTGTCAGAAGTCTCCACATTTGTCTTTCATCTTTCAATAGAATGTCTCAAAAAATTGTGAGTGGTTCCAGTTTTCTAAAACTTCTCTTCTCACCAACGAACAGCTGACCTTTAACCTGATGTGAAGCCTCAGGTTGAGGTCTAATGAACAGCTTGAGGTCGGAGATCAGCTGGAAGCATTGAGAAATAAGAACAATGCCTCAGGAGAAGTGCGCGAGTGAGCAGCAACACAACACCATCAGCTTTGCTGTTTAATGGTGAACTGGCAGAGCAGGGAAAGCACTGTTCAATTAGTTTGCTTCATCAGTAGTACAAGCCTCACGAATTTGAGATTCACTGGGTTCCGCCATAAAACATGAGAGCCAAATGTTGGGCTAAAATAGACAGACACGGAAACCCCAAATTAGCCCAGAATCATTTTCTCTATGCAGTTCAAGCTAAATGGCACTACCTTGCCAATCTGCATAGCTGTTGAAAAGTTACAGCATACTATTACGCATTCTTAGGTCGCTCCAGTTAGGTTAATATGCAGTTAGAAAGGCACACATTCCTTACTTTAACAGGCACATGCAAGCAATGACACAGATTCATCTGAATCCTGAGAGCTGCACTTTAAGTCAACACCTCACGCTTCACTGGGAGACAAAACATACAGTGTGGATGCGCTTAAGATCGGGAGAAGGTAGTGCGTGTGCGTGTGCGTGTACACAAATGGACATTTGTCTCTGCAATGATGGTTTGATAATTTTCATATCACCAGCAACCAATATTCCCAAGCAAATCAAAAGAAAAAAAAAGAAAAAGAAAAAGGGAAGGGTAAGAAGAAAAATCCAAAGTAAAAGCAAAATTCAGAAATGGGCTCAAAGAAACAAACAAACAAAAAAAAATCAAATCAAAGCTTAAAATTGATACCCAACACATTTTAAAAGTTTACTTAATTTCCTTCCATTAATTCGATTCAATTCAGTTTTATTTATATTGCAAAAAATTACAATAACAGTCGCCTCAAGGATCTTTATAATGTAAGGTACAGGCCCTACAATAATACAAAGAAAACCCCAGCAATCAAACGACCCTCAATGAGAACTTGGTGACAACGGGAAGGAAAAACTCCCTTTCCACAGGAAGAAACCTCCAGCAGAACCAGGCTCTGGAAGGGGCAGCCATCTGCTGCAGCAACAACATCACAGTTTGTGGAGGAATTTCTAAATTTCTGTTTCACAACAGCTCAGCAATTTTTACCACTATATAACAGTTATTTGCTGTATTATTGCAAACAGATTGAATGTTATTTTCAGCTTAACCCAATTCATGTGCAAACTGATAGAAAACTGACTCCATCTTGTTGCTGTTTTACTGCCATCTCAATGGACCAAAGTTGCTTTGAGGAAGGCAACTGCCCGACCGATCGCAGACCTGATCCTCATCTTGAAGCAACCTTAAGTAGAAAAGTTAATGTATGGTAGATGTACTGTTACTCATAAGAAATCTTTAGACACATTTAAGATTTGCAGATTTGCATCCAAAAGAGTCACTCCTTTAACATTTAAAATTTGATTGCAATTTGGCTTTGACCTCATATTACACCTATGTTGCTCTCTGTAGTACCCTCAAAACACTTGTAAACTCATCTTGTACCAGGACATTTAAGCATGTATACACGACTTCCTGCTAAATACTGAATTGAGGGCGAGTGGGGGCTGAGCCATTAATCCAGTTTAGTTTGTTATGATTTTTGCTTCCAGCAATAACGAAAACAAGATAATACAGCTAAAAGGATGACTCCGCTGCATTCATTCAGCGGTTATGCAATGTTTTGTTTCTTTACAGCAGTGCACTTTTGTCCCTCTCTGAAAGCTGAAACTCGTTCACCGTTTGGTTCAGACTGAGCCAAGACTTTCCAGGGTGGAAAAAAAAGCCTTTGATCAGCAGATTTATTTAAGGGCCTTAAAGCTCTAATCGTTGTAGGTGAGCCAGTGGAAACCCCAGTCGCTCTCCTGTGGAGGTCATGTGAGGAAAGTGAGCCCGCTGCCACCTGGGCCTCCATCTGTGCCTTGCAGGTGCACGTGCAAGGTGAGCTTCAAGGTCAAAAACACTCCAACACCACCACCACCCAGCTACATATTTGGTTTTTGACTGAATTCGGTCTAAAATTTAAATTTAGTGGTTGTAAAAGACACTTCAATAATGGAATGGTGTTTCTAAAGGTGAATAATGACTAATCATGTAAGAATAAGCATGACCTCAATAATAAAAAAAATAATCAGGATTAACGTATTTGGTACAATCAGTCTGTCGTCATGGTATTTTTAACCATTTAAACGCTTTTATTTATTTCAAGCATTTTTTTCTTAGTCTTGTACTCTTTGGACCTCCTTAGAGATAATGTGCGCTTACAAGGAGGACAAAGTATTAGAAGTAATGGTCTGCCTGACATAGCAGAGGCTTTGTACTTTAAAAGTACATATAAACACATATATTATGCTGTAGGTGGAAAGGAAAATACAGAGGAGTCAGAGCTGTGAAGGTCAATATGCGAGCCAAGTCTGTCACCATCTGGCTACCGCATGTGTCCAACCGGTCTGTCGGGACACACCCACATACTGTAGTTACCACTGAACATGTCGGTTCCACACATGGACACAGTCTGCTGCTGGATACTGAGGACTCTTAGTGAATGTGTGTATGTTTTCACAGAGAGAGTGACAGATGTCACAGCTCATGGATTTCTGGAGTTCGGACAGGATTCAGGCATGTTCAGTGGTAATCTCAGTTTGGGGGTGGGGGTGGGGGTGCATGAGAACAACTCTGGAGAGAAAAATCCACCATCCTCTTTCTTTCTTCTCAACATGTAGCCAGATATGTTTCCCTTCTTCACTCTGATGATTGATCTTAACCACTCAGCACTGCCTGTTTGGTTTGTCTGCAGCAGCATTTGTGAAACAGCTATTTGCTTTTAATTTGACCATTTTCTCCCTCTTCTCTCGTGTCGTTTTCTCTAAAGCGCTCCATTAACTAAAAACTTGCATGGAATCTTCTGCACAAAATTTCAAAAATATGGGATCCAGCTTTCTGCAGTGCAGAGCAATGTTGGGTTTGGAGGAGACACAGGAGTTTTATCATGCGATCCAAGAAACACTCAGCACAGTGAACCACATACTGGTGAGTATGGAGTTGGAGATTTGGACTTAACCAAGGGTTTTTAACCTGTTGAAACAGGGTGCAGCCTCTCCTCTTAGTCTTGATTTCACTTAGATTTTTTTGCACTGAATTCCAAGTATGTTTTGGGAAGAAGCGATTTCCTCCAATATCAGCAAACCCCTCTCTAATAACTATTGTACGCCAGTGTACATGCACTGGGGAGACACCCCATATCTTATTCATGTAATGCAACACGCTGGAATGCAGATGGGAATGTCACTGAGGGAGCAAAGGTGAAATGTTTATATATCAATACCAGATATAATAACAGGGTTCACATGTCTCTTCTTACAGATCTTCAGTTTCAACAAAGCAGCGAGTTTCATTGACCAGTTTGTGTTCAGTTTTCTGTCAAAACAGTAAGCCGACACTCAAAAAAAATCCCAAATGTAACTTAAACGGTGAAAAAAAAAAGAGGAGCTGGAATTAAAAGGTGATAGCTAAAGTGCTGGGAATCGAGGAAAGCAGGATGCCAAACCCGATAGGCGCGGTCAGACTCAGCTCTTTTTGGGCACCAAAGCAAACCTCTAAAAACAACATGCAGTAGCTGGCAAACTTCACTAAACCTGGTCCACAGAGTGCTGAAAGAAGCCGGTTTCAGACTTCAAAGTTGTGTGCAGAAGGGGGAAACGTTGAGAGCTCTGTTAAATCCAATTCCAGTATAAGGTTATCAAGAATTTCTTTTCTTGTTTACTGTAGACTTTCATGGTGTTTCACTTTCACTCACTTGTTTCAGATGTAGGAAGCAAAAGAGGGAAGTGGGATAATGCAAAACAAAACTCCGAGGGAACCAACCGTCAGTGTGAAGCCTGACAAAAGGCACTGCTTCATTTTGATGAGCTCAGACCATATTTAAAAGACGAACATAGCCACTGATTTGACGACTGCAGCCATCTTGGCTTTTCTGAAACTGGATGTGACTACCATATTTATACACAAGGGGAGTTTCAAAGTTTGCAAACTAGCCAACTTTGATAACAAGGTGCATCTGTACTTCCCTGTATTTATGTTTCCCATGTGACGTCATGTGGACATTGCTCAAGAGTTTATCACCACACTGAACGTAGCACAACCACTGGTTGCTATGGAAAAATTGTATAAAAAGTGTATTCACTGACTTGTTGGTAGTGGCTCTTGGAGGAGGTTTCTGGCCATCGCTGTGTCAAACAGATTTCAAAGAAGGTGCTGCACCAAAATTCTTCTAATGATCACTGTGGTTGCTAGTGGATTGTCACAGTTGCCTATAGTTTTTCATGTTTGTCTACAAAAACTCAAACTACTACCCAAGTTATAGTAAAACATGAAAAAGTACAAAGGTGGAGACGGTTCGCCTTCAAAGTAAAAGTTGTGCCTTTTGAAACATTGGCTACAGCACAGAGGCATAACTTTGAAGTCAACCCCAGCTCAGAAAGTTGCTTGACAGTGTTTGGAGACAAGTCCGTCACTAGCATTCAAATTATGACCACAGCTATACGCTAACAACCAAAGCAACCACAAGGAGGTTTTTGCCAACTGACTGGTGAATACACATTTTTCTCAAGTGACGGGTGGCTCCCAGCAGTGTCTGTAGGCCTGTGTGATGGAGGCTCTAGCAATCATCTTCCCTACAATTGCCATCGGCCTCCAAGAACCTCTCACAGCGGGTTGGGGAAATATTAATTTTTCCCTCATTTAGGTGGTTGCCAGTGACTGGAGCCTTATTCACGTAATCCTCCACTGTCCCCATGATTGTTACACGTCCAAAATGGTGTATAAGGTTATAGTCATGTGGTTAGTGGTCACATGTCTACAAAACCTCAACCTCTAAATTGGATGTTAATTTTGGCTGAGACTTAAAACAAAATAAATGCATCCACAGAGAAACCGAACAGCTAGGTTGGAGTGGGCTTTAGCACAACTAAACACTGAACATGACAAAAAATTATGTTATTCAGTGCGGTTACTGCATATTTCTTGGCCTTGATACAATTTTAACAGGTAAGTAAAAAAAAAAAAAAAAAAAAAAAAAAAAAAAAAAAAAAAAAAAAAAAAAAAAAAAAAAAAAAAAAAAAACCCACAAAAACCAGAATCCCCAAGTCCCAATTTCTTTTGTACCAGGCTGTAAACATGTTTACTTCTGCTCTAAAGCTGAGGCTTTAAAAATTCAGGCTTGACTTTTCCAAGAGGTCCAAAGTTTGCTGCTTTTTCCAAGATAAATTTCTGTTTAAAAATAATATCCATAAATACAGGAAAAGGAGAAACGCTAGATTAAACAGTCAAAACACTATAAAAGCCTCAGCTGGTGTTAAATGATAAATTCTAGCATTCCATTTTAGTGTTAAAATTTTACTCTTAGTTCTCCGAATTACTAAAATAGTCCAAGTCCTTTAAAGAGGCTTCAACTCTAGAAAGTGGTACTTAAAATTGAATAGTACAGCCAGTTCTCATGACCCCGTCTGATCTTGGCAACAGTCTCAGCAGAGGAAATGGTCATCCAGCTGAGGTCAAACGTGATATATATAAGTTACAGCAAAACCAAAGCAATGGACTGAGATAGTGAGGATGATCATGACAGAGAACCTCAAGGCAAATCAGGTTCATAGTTTGTTCTTTCGTTTTTATTTTATATGGGGGGGGGGGTCTAAAAATAAGTGGCTTTGCATGTGTGTTGAAATCATCCAACTGAAGAGAGCAGACTGGCCACTGCAGAGCTCAGACTGAGATCCTTTCACTTCAAATCACAATCAGTTCATTCAGCCTCTCCCATCAATGGGGCGTTCTCAGTCAGCCAGAAGCACACAAAGAACCACATTTTTAAATCATACTTTATCTTGGGCTATAATTTTGCTCTGATCCATCAGATAATCAGATACAAAATGATGTAAACCCAGAAATATGTGATGCATTAATGAATATAAACATCCTCCAACCCCAGCCTCTAAAAATCAACCTGTGGAGGTCAGCGTCATGTTGCTTAAACTCGGGGTCCTTTTTTAAACTCAGCTGTCTTTTAGGGCCTTACATCAACGTGGCTTTTCTCATTTAAGATAATTAGAGGTCTAGCAGTGAGTTCCACCAACCTAACTGCCCATCCACCAGTAAACTGTGCTGGAATCTGGCTTTAAGAAAGCCTCAAGAAGTCATTACAATAGCTCCATAATGTTTGCTATGCATCTTCTTGGCTTTTTTTGCTTTGCACGAAAAAAAAAAAAAAAAAAAGATTTACCATCAAGTGCGTGTCACGAGAAAAGGTCAATGAAACAGAGGCCTGTCTGCAGCTGTGTGCCGACTGCTTCCTCTTTCTGTTTACCTTTCTTTAGATGACTCAGGCCCTTTTTTGTGCCGCAAACTACACAAATTATAGAGTCGCCCCTTAAAAAAAAATAAATAAATAAAAGATGTGTGTTAGGGGGTTGCGTGTCACACCCAAGTATAAAAATATCCATTATGGTCTGCTTGCAGGTTGATTGTGGTGAATCCCATTCAGTGAGGGACTATAAACAAGGCTGGAGTCAGCAAGAAGTACCTTAAATCCAAAACCAGGCACTTAAAACTTGCTAGTTTGAACTTAAAAAAAAAAAAAAAGTTGCTTGGACTTGGAACTTATTTCTGTGTCTTTTGGATTTCCTTTGGAGTCGCTCCATCGCTTGTCTGGTGTCCAGACTTCGGTTAGGCTCTCTGCCTATCAGGAAAACTTGCCAGTAAGATGTCAGCAGGCCTGTCTGTGCGCCTTTCAGCCAAAAAGACACCCTCACTGTTACCCAGCAAAGTCATCAGCCGGCTAAAACGCACTTCCTCTCCCACTCCCTCGCTGCATTTAAACCAAAACTCCTCTCATGCCACAAGGTCAGAGTCTGGCTAAACTGGGCTGTGGTATATCAAAGTAATTGCTCTCTTTTCTCCTATCCAGTCGTCCTTTAGCCCCTGGAGGCCAGTAGCTGAGAAAACCTCTATATATTTCACCGGATTTTTTTTCTGTGCAATCTTTATTCTCCTTTTATTTTTACTGTCTCTTCTTGGCCAAAGCTCTCTTTGTGTTAGAGGTTAAAAGTTAATGGGAAAGCATAAATGATTGCTCCCTGAAGCAAGTCAAAGAACAAAGAAAGGATGCAGATCACTAAATTAGTCAAGTCAAACGACAAATCACAAAAAAATGACCCCAAACAACTCAGTAATTTAATAACTCCAGCCAGTTACTAATAACCAAGAGCTTAAAACATGACTTTAGCTAACTGTCCAATGTAACTCTCTCTCATCTAAAGTTAGCCTTTCGTTTACCATACAGAAGTCTACAGAGACATTCAGCCAGCAGATTTTATTATTTATCGTCCAGTTTTCCCTTCCTTCTCAGTTTCAGCTTTTTTTTTCAAAACACCCTGCACCTCACGGCCAAGACAAATATTCTCACCATCTGCCATGGCGTGTTGAGGGTTTACAGTCATGCAAATGACCTATGAAATCTAGAAAAAAAGAAAAAGCAAAAAGGTATGGACACAGGTTTCGTTTGGCTCTGATAAATTGTAATGCCTGCAGAGCAACTGCTTTACTTAGAAGGTTTAAATTTACACTTGCCAAGGGAATTCATAACATTTTATAACTCAGACTTTCCGGAAATTAAAAATGAAGATTTCCCATTATACTGAAATACTCCAGTTCATAATTGCTAATATGCACAAAACTAATGAAAAAGTCGAGGGGCAAATTGTCATAAATTACGGGAATGTTTGAAAGTTCCGCTTCTATGTAGTCTTAGTCTGGTCTGAAGCAGCCTGACTAATGTTAACAGGGATGGAAACCAGATGGGTGAGAGTGATGATAAGAGCTCTGCAGGGGGAAAGACCAGGAAGAAAAAAAAAGAAAGAAAGAAAAAAAAAAACCCAAAACACACCTCAAAGCTGTTCAGTTTCTTCCTTCAGTCCCCTGCTATGAATTACCAGCAGGGATCTATCTAGCTATGTGCTTTGAAAGGCAAAAGAGAAAAACTGTGCTCGTACTCGTGTGAAATTTACTGTAAAAGCAGCTTTTTTTAGGGGAAAAAAAAGAAAATGACAAAGGGAGAAAAAAGAAAAAAAAATCCAAAATAGAGTGCCAGAGAATTACCTGAACCTCAACTAACACTCCTTTCTGGCTCCGAGTGCAAATACCGTGCAGATATTTGAGCAATAATCTGCGTATGTTTTTTATTTTTCTTCATGTAAGTGTTATCATGAAACTCCAGAGGCTTCGTACCAGAGAGCATGCTGTGTCCTCCTGCTCACTGCATGTCAGTGGACCAAAAAGGAAGAAAGAATCAACAGAGAACAGAGCTCGAGTTACAGCAACATGCAGCACAGCACATGCACAGAAATTACTCCAAAGCTCAAGGGAAGACTGAATCCAAAAGTGTTTATTTGCACACCGTTTTTCTCTACCAGTATGCATGCCAACATTTTGTCCAACCCACCCCCAACCAGCTATTGGGACCATTACAAATGAGACTGGGTTTGTTCCCCAAGGCTCCAGATAATGTAATGTTTAGTAGCCTATGCACATTTTGGGAAAGGAAAAAAGAACGGGGTTCCATGAATTCTGTTTCTCAAATGAGAAGACAAACCACAAAGATCCCCTGCAGGTGTTTTTCGTCCCACTGTGCTCTGTACGCTAGTTAACCCAGCAACTTCTCGAGGTATGGCACGGAAAATGTCATCGAGTCGTCCCTGCAGCCTGGTGGGATTGGTTAATGACGGACAGTTAAGGTGTCACAGTCTTTCAAAAGAACAGATTATTTGGGATACATGTGAAATGTCCTTTTCATTGGGTGTTCTTGAGTTGTCAGTCATTTTGAGAGGTTTATCACCTTGGGCAGGTTTAGTGGTTACACGAGTTGTCATACTGCCCACCACCCTTTTTGTGTCTATTTACTTTGCACAATAAGTGAGCGTATTGGGTATTCTTTACTACAGCTCAGAGAATAAAAGGTGAGTGTTTGTGACAAGTTGCTGTCATTGATGCAATCTGATAGTGACCAAGGAAACGACAAGGAGGCTTTGGGAGCAACCAGTTTCCCCTGGTGACAGTCAGCAACTTCCAGGAACCACTCTCTAGCCAGTCAGGGGATACATATTTTTGCTTAACGATCAGAGGTTGTCACATAGGAAGTTCTGGGACCATCTGGAGATTTGAATCGAGAACCTGATGCTCTGAGGCTTGGTGCTCACAATTAAGCAGGAATAACAATTGAACGTCCAGGGGAGGAGTTGCAAAAGATAGTGATACATGCTGCATTCTTCTAGTTTTCTTGAGCATTTCCTTATTGCACTGAGAAGCACAAATTGATTCGGTCATCCACTGCTAGCATAACACATGCCTCCGGTGGTGTCTGTGGTATGATGAGGTCTTGCAAAGTAAAACGATGTAGTTCCTTGACAAAAACCACAGTTTTTTTTTTCCTTCTTAGAGTTTTCTCTTGTAAATTTAGCACATTCAATTTATTTTTAAGCTTAGAAATTCCTTTTTTTTTTTTTTCCTCAGAATGTTCCTGGAACCATATTTGCTCATTTTATCTTCAATGACACTGATGTGTAGTATAACGCATAGGCTTGGTAGTCAACTTTAACACGATGAACTGAAACTCTTGCTACACTTCTATGCATAAAGTAAACCTCCCTTTTAACTACACCTGGAAGCTACTCAGTCTTATTTGTCTGTCGCATGGTAGGTATCGGCATTTACTTTCCACAGATATCACATTTCACATCCCGTTGTGCAGTTTCTGCCCACAGCACATGATCACCACAGAGGCACAAACAGAGCACAAAGAAAAACGGTCTTTTAGCATTTGTGCTACATTGAATATCAGCCTGCTACAAGGCTGAAGAAT
>VVHJ01007261.1:18102-31165 GCA_015107715.1 Tylochromis polylepis
ATTTTCTTAACAAAAAAAAAAAAAAAAAAGACCGCTTGTTGTATTGCTTATGCAGGAAGACACATACAATAAATAAATACAACTCTGTTTTAAAATCAATGAAGAAGGAGAAAAGAAAAAAAAAAAAAAAAAAAAAAAAAAAAAAAAAAAAAAAAAAAATTAAATAAAAAACATGCCACTGGGCAACCTAGAGTTTAAAAATATCTGGCACTGCACAATATTTTAACTGTCTGCTTCTCTGAATAGTAATGCACTAATGGAAGGCTACATTAAAACTAATTTCCTCTTCTTAGGGCCAAATAGCCGAGGTTGCGTGCTGGACGTGCAACAATGAGGCAGTCATTCCTCTGTTATTGAGGGGGGAAGAACCACAATCAATCCACAAAGATGTTCTTAGTTGAGTAGCAAGGTCAGGATTTATAAGCTTTTTGGCCACATGATACCAAAGTGGTGGACCCGTTACAATAGTGGATGTCATTTTAAGGTCAGCAAATGCAACAACAATTCCTGTGGGTCTAAAGCTCAGGCTTCAGACTGCTCTAAACACTTGGTTACAGGCCATTTTTTCTACTCTTGTACATATATGATGTCAAAAAAGAAAGAGGATATCCTTAATATGGTCAACTCAAGGACAGAAGCCCCACCCACGTGCTGGTCAGTCCTTCTGTTACTGAGTGGCAGCCAATCAGAAGAAACTTGGCTTTCAGACAGTGGATGAACTAAGGAGCTGCACCAAGGTCCAGCATAAGATGAATAAGGATCATTTAAACTGTGAATGATGCAAAATGAGTCCACTAGAGTCCAATCATAAAATAATGGAGCTGGAAATCAGCATAATAGGTCCCCTTTAAAATGATTAGGATACATGCATCCAAACCAGTAACAGGAAAAACTCAACTTGCCACAGTGTCGCTGTCATTTTGAGTAATTTGCTTGTTCCTTCTGCCTTTTAAGATCTGTCCTTTTATACTGGTTCCTTTCGCATGGCTCTTTCACTTCCAAACGGACACTGACAGCACAAAGGCCCATCCATTTAAAATGTCAACAGCTTCACACTGGAGCTAAGGATTGAGCCTGTGTGTGTGTGTTCCTGCATAATTTGGCGGGGGACTTGTAGCTCATTTATCACAGGCCTTGGGGGACTCCTAGTCTATCAAATGATGTGGTTTATAAAGCGCTTCCATCATCCTAATCCTCATAACCATCCCCCCCAGAGTCCTGTATCTTTCCCCAGCTCTCTTTGTAGACAAAAAATAAACACTCACATAAGGTCAGGAGCTGATGCAGATCATAAAGCCACAATCCAATCATGCAAAAAAAACAACAAAAAAACCCCTTTATGGACAGCTTATTGCAACAGAGCACGCTCAAAATATTCCACCATCCTCTCACTCATGTTATCGTTAATAAAGAAATCTAAAGTCGGGTTTAATGAAGCTATACTGGAAAGACTTACAGGGATTAAGACTTACAGGGCATGCTAGACTAGACAAGACAATACAGGCAAACCGAAACCACTAATCAACAGATAAGAGGAATAATGCAACCTCCCTATTAAATAATCTGAGATAGACTGAAATGGGATCTAAGCTCCAGAAGGGCACATGTGGCTCCATATGTGCAGGTCTTAACCACCTGAGGCATTATAAAGGCATCATCTGAGCCAATGATATTTCTTAGTGAGGGCGGGTCCACAGGGGACAAGCTTAACGGAGCTCTACAGCTCCCCTGCGAACAAGCTGGGGTTCATCTTTTTCAACATAATGCAGAGAGCTCAAGTGTGAAAGCACTGCAGATGTCTGGCAAATAAAGGGACCAGCTGCAGGTGCCATCATGGAGGACCCCAAGGGAGTAAGATATGTCCAAACTGTAGCCAAATGTAAAAAAACAATTAGGCTGAAAAAAAGAAAAAAGAAAAGCATACTATATACACAACTGTGATGAGGACTTTTTGTCATTTTCACAGAATAAAATATTTTTTTTCCTTTAGTATTTCGGGAGCCTCCTCTTACTCTCACATCTAATAAAAATGATATAATTATACTTTTTTTTTTTCCTTCACATTTTAGTAGCTATTCTGCCTCACAACACTCCTGAGAGGTGCCCTTCAATATAGTCAGGCTTTCTTTGTGTTAGCTGGCTAGATAAAACACCCTTTATCCATTTTCTTAACCACTTGTCCAATAGGACTCTAGGGGGAGCAAACCTATTCAAGAAGTTAAAAGATGAGGGACCGACCTAACATACCAATCAGTGGTCAGCAACTTTCTTTATTAACCCAGGCTTTCTTCATACGTCTTGGTGCGGCCACATAAAAACGACAGACCCTAAGGCAAGCCGAGAAAGTACCGTCTACGTTAGAAGACCTTTACCACTCTGAACATGGTTTATGTCTAACACGACAGCTGACATTAGAGCCTTTAAACAGGATTTTAAGAAAACTGGACTCAAACTGCCCCCTACTAAAAGAATATGTGGAAATCCTTTTAGCATTACTGAACAATTTTATTGATGAATACCAATAATCTGTAATCTATCAACTCCATTACCATCAGTGAAAGCAGACATGATAGAAAATCGGAGCATTTAGCATAAAAAACACTTTATGTATCACTAACCGAATGCACGTAAACTCCCATGGACATGTGCTACTGTACTGCACGCTTTCATTCACTGACATTACCACTGCTCCACAGCTTTATATTTCATGTGTAATGTATATGTATCTCCTCAATTGTGACTCAAAAATTTTCAGGAAAAACAAAAACACAAAAACAAACCCCTTTAACAGTTGGTGTTAATTTTTAACTCTGACAATAACCTGTTCAGGTTAAGCCTGCTGTACCAGTTGCTACGGAGCTCGAAAAGCATCACTGCAAACTGTGGCTTAAGGCTCACCATACTTCACTATACCTCACTTACCCTTTTAATCTCCCAATTCGGTGCACACCTGAGTTTCCCCAAACCTGGCCGTTTATAATGAACACAGATATAAATTCAGTCTATGAGGCTAAACTGGTCTTTGTAGTTCTTGGAAACTGGTGCGTGAGGAAGAACAAACTGAGCATTTGTAGGGGATTATTTTGAGCTATAGATTAATAATGGTGTTCCGGTGGTTATTTCCATCAGCAGGCTGCTGTAGGTGGGACTGAAGTTTAAAAAAAAAAAGAAAAGAATGTGTTTTTCAGACAACAATAGACTCCTGTGGTGCACAGGAATAGGACGGGCTGCATTTTCCTTCACAAGAAAAGCTCCTTAGTCAGATAAATGGATCGCTTCTATAGCATCCTTTAATGTGGTAGTACAGCTGTTTTAAAATTAATTAATTTTCTCCCCCCTGAAGGAAGGGAGTATGCAATCCGTTATGTTTGTTTGTTAGTAGTCTAGCATCCACATTTTTCAAGATATCATTTTTAAATTTTGTGTGATGGTAGATACCAGTAACAGCTCCAGCTGTTTTAATTTAGGTGAAACTCAGGTCACACCAAATGTGAAAATCAGTAAAAACTTTAAATTGCCCACAATTTTTATTTATTTTTTTAAATGTATCATCTTCAGACTTCACGACAACGTACTAGGCCTTTGAGGACATGAATACTTAGGTTGGCTTAGCATTTGACCTTGACCTTCATTGTTAGCGCCCAAGGTCAAAGTTGACCTTGCCCAAAAAAAGAAAAAAAGGAAATTAAATAATGAGTTATACGGATCTTATTAATTATCGTTGCTATTGCAGTTTTTGGTATGTAGGTCATTTTGCTTCCCTTTAATAACGGATACTGGGGCCTCTTGTTGAGAATGTGGAACGGCTTTATTTGTGAGTCACACGGCAAAGTCTGTCTTCTTGCATGGCATTAACAATCAGAGGAGTAGGTCAAAAGTTTAAACCTTTGTGCATGCTTGAAATTGTCTGTGTTGAAAGCTATACTGTTAGTTCATACTCCATTCAGCATGTATGCAAACAAAAACACAGACACACACGCATGCATATCCTGTCTACCTTTAATTATTAACCAGCTGGGCGTGACCTCTACCACTACCTCGATCTCTGCCTCTTTTGCACATTAGTAATGAAGACTAAGTGTGCCTGTGTGTGTTCTTAGTGGTCACTAATGCAGTGTCTGCCTACGTCATATCATGTCATGATGTTTTATTAATGTGATGTACACTTCAATAATATACATTTCCAAAGATCAGCTCAAAGAAAAAGGACGATAGAAATAAATAAAATGTTAGCTATCAATAAACAAAGTGCTGAACACAGAAGATGATCTGCCCAGTTTGTCCTGTGATTTCGTGAGAGGTTTTTAATGACATTTAGTCTCTGTGCCTCTGAAAACAGCAGAGTGCAGTTAAAAACTCTGCAGGGTCTTCTTTGGATCTAATGGATTCCACGTTACCTCTCTCACGGGAAATCTGAGAGACAGAGCCTGTCCTGAATGGGCTCAAAGACTGAAAGCCTGAGGATACAGCTGACTTCATGAACACCAGAAATATCATAGGAATCACAGACAGTTGAGGATCATATTAAGAACCTGGATCTTAGAAATGTGTGTTTATAAAATAGAAATGTCACAGCAGTCTATTTTGCTGCACATACACAATAAATCTTCTCCATGACTGAAGCCCTGAATGTATTTTCCATGATAAACCAATTCAATGGAGCGCCTATTTGTCCTGGTCTGTAGAACAAAATTCTGGGGTCAGCTTCACAAAAAGATCTGGCCTGTGGGATTAAACCAATCTTAATTTTGTTCTTATATTACTCTAATGCGGGTTAGACTGATTAAAGCTAAAAGAATTATACATCTTACAAAAAGGCTAACTCAAGCCTAAGACTGATGTTATTGTAAGAATCAACAAAGGAGGAAAACTTGGCTCAGAATTTGTGGTTTGCCAACACTGCTATGGCAAACCACTCAGAGGGGAAGTCGTCCTTGGATGCTGCAGGAAATATACAGCAGTGAGGTCACTGTCAGCCATTCTTTCTTGCTTGCCCTGGCCTCAATAACAAGCAACAGCATCAAAACTGATACAGATTTGCACTGTGTTGAGATTTTATACAAACAAAGTTTTCCACACTGCTTACAACGCTTACTATTGCAGTAAAGTGAAACATCCTTGCAACCGGTCATGTTTTTCCTCATAATTCACTGTGCCACACAATTTTTATAGATTGCAAGATAGCTAATGATTAAACTGCTTTGATGTAACCGGATGAATTAGGCATTTATCTTAGTGGAAGTGAAACCGGCTAGGGAACAAAGGGTCGACACAGCTAAATGCCTCAAGTCACCTTCATGTGACAGATCCCTGTTAAATGAATAATTTGTGCTCTGCTGTTTTAACTGATGCAAAAAAGCTACCGCTAATATTGATCAAAACATGTGCAAAGCTTCTCGATATGTGCAGCTTCAAACTGAAGAAAGTGGTAGGCCTATACAGTTAGCCTTGTAATTAGTAGCTAGATTGCTAAAAATATTATTATTATTGTGGTTCTTGTAAATGCACGTTTTATGATAATCTTGAGACTGCACATTAAAAAAAAATCCATATAATTTCTTTAGGAAGACTGATTATAGAGTGTGACTGCAATCAGTGCAGCTATGATGCTACTCTGCTACATGTGCTGCAGATAGTGCTTTTTATATTGTAAAAATAATACTGGAGCAACTAATTAAGCCATTTGAAGCCCAGAAAACAGAGGCACTATGTCCTTTAAACACCATCTTTTAGCTGAAACCTGTCTAAATTAAAACACTGCACAGGATCTATGTTAATTTAGTATGCAAAAATCAGGTTTGCTGATGCAGCTTTGGCAGTTCAATGTGCAGAAGACTTGTATAAACAGGCTGAATTAATGTGCACTCCAAACAAACTATCCCTTGATTTAGGAGAACTCTCTTCATTTCCTTCTAATTGGTCTCAAAAGTGGTTTAAAACAAAGAACAAATTCAAGAAATCAACCCCAAGAAGCTTTAGTCAACATTACAACAATACTATGATATGTCTGCACTGTTCTTCACGTGTTAAAAAAAAAACTAATAATGAAATAAAATGTGTTTTTAAAATTTATTGCCCCTCTCCTACAGCAGCCTGAGGTTTGCAGATAACAAGGTGGTTAATGAGCTACCCTTCTACTTTACCTCCACTGCAATGAGAAAATGCCCTGTCGAGTGCCAATGCTAGTGAAAGCTGCAGGCTTATCTCCTGATTCACACATTAGACTACACCTACTGCACAAATACACCGGAGGCTATCGTAACAGGAAAAGACAGATTAGGTGAGTCAGGCTCAATACACAATGTCTCCATTATTTCACCATTATTTCTGAAAACAACTGTCATTAATTTGGTTGGTTCACTTTCCATGTTTCTCTGCTCTGTTCTCTTTTCCCTCCTTCCATTTCCCCTTTTTTTTGCCTTCACTGTCATTTCTCCTGGTCTACATCTGGCTTGTAAAACAGCAACAAAAAAGAATTAAATAAATAAAAAATATTACTATTTTAGGTTCATTGTGCTGTTTTCGCCTGATACTTCTGCTCTCCTGGTGGTGTAAAGAGTGAAGCTGAAACACAGACCAACTCATATGTGTGTGAGAGGCTGTGAAAGGAGCTGAGGACAGAAACCGATAAAAGAAGCACTCCCTGATATGAAGAGAGCTGCTGCTTCGTGGAGAACATCAGTTTGTGGAGACCTCAATTTAGGAGTATTCACACGCAGATGACATCCACTCACACAGACACCAGATCCCAGGCCTCTGTCAAACTGTCCACTCATCCACTCAAACACATCCTGAGGCACTTTCACTCCAACAACCGCATGCATTCTTGGCCATTTCACAAGGACCAATTACAGCCCCACAGACCAGCAGCTCTGAATGTTTGAGAAGCCAGCTGAGACAGTGATTCTTTCTGGATTCTCTCTTGATTATCATCACAAAGACTCCCTAAATCTGAAGCTGAAAATACAGCAGCTGTTTTTTCTAAAGACATGCAAATCACCAAGGGGGGCTTGAAACCGTACTCATGTCAGCCTGCAGCAAACATTAATTCTGAAATTTGAGGATACGCCCACTCTGAGATGACATACCACAGCACCACAGGAGCAGCAGTGTCATTAAAACTGCTGGCTGTGCCGGCTCTCACTGAACGCCTTTCTTTAAAAAAAAAAAAAAAAAAAAAAAGCATTAGGAAGTCAGGGAGCACCAGTAGACGCACATGACATACTCGAGCTAACAAGGAGATTCAAAACACATGCAAATATTTATGAAGCAGGGTGAATTCTGGCTACAATAACATACAGTTATGCATGTTTATGATGGAGTAAATGAGAGAAAAGGGAGGCTTAAGGCTAAATAATAGCAAAGAAGAAGAAAATGAAAAGATAGGAACACAGGGGACAAATGCACGACTGCCTACTACATATACATATGCCATAACAGCACTCTTTTTTTTATAAAAAAGGGGAGCAGGCTTGGAGTTTGGAAAAACAGAAGCTGCTGGGAAGCAGTCAAAAAAATAGAATAAAGCCTGCCTCTGTCTGCAAGGCCAGATCAGGGGCCTGTAGGTGTGGCGTGCTCAGACAGGAAGCTGGCTCCTGTCCCACTTCCTGTGAATCACCAGGAAGTGGAGATTTGAGATAAGACTCAAGGTGGATGGAACAAAATTAACCATCCCTGTGGAGCAAAAACTGGTGATGAATTCCATGAGGACTGTGGAAAAATATTTTAATATTCCACCCTCCCTTTCAGATTTGCATCCATTAATAAAGTGACAGTTTAGCAAGAGGGTGATAAATAAATGACAAGCACATGCTTAGATGAAGAGAAAATGGAGAGAGGCTCAAGGAAACAAACCAATATCTTAACTGAACATTGAAGGCAATCATCTCACTCTGCAAATGCTTCCTTTTCGTGATGCCAAAACTCCATTCTGTTAGTGTCAAACAGATTTTCGCAGAACATGTAGGTGTGTTCAGTGACAGGCTTCTTAAATACGAGAGGTTGTTTATGCATAAACAAATACTAGGAATGGTCCAATTGTGAAATTCTCAGCGAGATAATCATAAAGATCATTTGTTTTTGTTTGCATAGAACAAAGAAAACTTAAAATCTAAAGTCTTTCATCTCTTTTTTGCAGTATGTTTGAACACAGACAGCACAACAGACTGTCAGCCACTGCCATCAGTAAAGTTTATCTTATTTGACAGGAGGTCAATATCAGTCGAGAAGGCCGATGAAAACCAATGTCCAACAACTGTGCTCTTTAGAGTTAGCATTAGTTTCAAATACGAATGCACCGCATATATGGGGTCATTGTTTTCCTACATCATACATAATGGATATAATATATTGTTTTAAGTTTTAAAAAAAATAATTTTAAAATTAAAAAGAAATCTTGAAATGTATTTTGAAAGACTTCAAGTCTGCATTGTGCACATTTCTGAACACAAGCACAGGTTTATTCTTTGAGGCTTTTGTGCTAACTGAGAGCAGCAATGGTTTTATAACAGGCTCTCAGGTGATAAATAAACTAGAGGGGTGCTTTGGAAGCACATCCTCCACCAAGTACAGAGCAGCACAGACAGTTAGACAGTTATTGTGAGATGCCAGTGGATTGCCAACCAATAGGACCAATAGAGCTGATCGTCGCCTACTCTAGTATGCCAGTGAAGTATCTCTCATCATGATATTGAACCCAGAATTGCTACCAATTCATCCATCCATGAGTGAATGTGGCTTGTAGTAAAAAGTGTATTGAGTGCTCAGATAAGTCCCAGTCTATTTTCCAAATGAAATGAAAACATGAAAATATTTTATAAAAGGCAAAAAAAAACAAACAAAAAAAACCAACCAAACAAAAAAAAATCCATCAAATATGGAAATTTGGTGGGTTAATGGAAAGAAACTAAACTCTTGCACTGCTTACTTGCAACAACAACATGCAAGGAGGTGTTACTACCAAGCTGATAAGCCGTTTAGCTCGCATCACAACCACTGTTGTGGATATTTTCATGGACACTAAGATGTGTGCAAACCTCACATATCCACTCTTCACTTCCTACATGTTTATTTTAAATCCCTCTGGATCCCTAAAGTATGCCTGCAATAATCCAACATTATGTTACTCACCGATATCTGGAAGACTTCCTGTGTGTCATCAAGCATCTGCACCCTTATGGAGACTTGGCGTCCTGGAGGCTGGGCAGGAGGGCGCAGACCCGGCTCCAGGGTGGATACCCCAAAGCTTTCAGGAGCGCCCAGCCTCTGCCCGGCTGTGGATGACCTGTCGGCTGGTTCGACCATGATGACGGACCTTACAGTAAGAGGCTATCGAGCTGCAGGTACCTCTGTTCACGCCTAGTGGAGAAAAAAAAAAAGAAGAGAATTTTCTAAAAATGTGGGATTGGCGTTTGTGTCTCTTTGTATGCTTTGGGCCCTCACTGTAAACAGCACAGTTGCATCACATCCTGTGTGTTAGTAAATCTGCATGCACAATTTCCTTAAAAGGCATTCTAATACTGCTTTTATAGGAATTCCAAATCCCTTTTGTGGGTGTCTGATGGACTAAAAACGTCATTAGCATTTTAAGAAACACAGGCCAAACAGCATGAGCGCAAACCTGAGAGATCTCTGAATAACTGAAGGTGAAGGACGGCTTGAAACATGAAAATAAAGGCCCTGTGCACCTTATTTAAAAAAGGGAGTAAGAGGTTCTGTCGTAGCACTTTGCTTGGAGGGAAACTCCAAAGTTTAATTAGTTCAAGAAATGTGTGAAATGTCTTCCCATATTTATCCAGTCTTTGCTTTAAATTGGTCTTACACAGTGTACAAACTACAAGCCATTCAGTCTGAGTTCTTCAGTGATGAGTTGTATTTATTTATTTATTGGCTATAGTGATGAAGTTAGTGCATACACAGCATAAACTTAGAGTTTGGGCAGATGTACAAAAGAATCAGAACATGTCTCACACCTAGCTAGACACTCATGTATTCCAGCTGCAAAGCATGAAGGTGGGATTTCCTATGAGCCATTCACAGAGCTCTGTTTAAGGCCAGTTCAGACTTGAATAAAGCATCACAAGTAGGGCAGATGAGATACGGTCTGAGAACGTACAAAGACACTCGATCTGTTCCCCCTCCCCCTCCCCCTTTGCTTTCATTCAATTACACAACACCCCCACCTCCATCCCACTCTTGATAAACCTTAACCTCAGACAGTAAATAACCCCTCAGGACTGCTGGTGATATCACAGCTGAAGAATGTTTTAGAAGACAGCCGGGGTGGGGTGGGGTGGGGTGGGGGGGCAAAGGGACGAGGGTTACACACTGCTGCACTGCCCTGACACACAAACACACAGGATCAATTATCCAGCGTTTCCAGCAATGCTCAGACTTTGAGGTTTGTGTCTGGAGAAAAATTAAATATTAAAAGAGAGAGATAGAAAAAAAAAAAAAAGATCATGTGCAGAGGCATTTGTCAATAAATCATGACATTAATGTCCACTTCTCCCCAGTAGCCAACATCATTTAGAAAGCGCAGCTTCCTGTCCAAGGCCAACATGACTGATCATTATTATCACACAGCAGATGTAGTGTGACTGTAAACTATGAGTCATCCGTGAATCTGGAAAAAAAAAAAATAAAATAAAATCTGTCGTTTCCTTTTCACCAACAACTCTGCATTCGGATAAACAAATTGTTGTAAATATTTGGGTGGTGCAGTGAGCAGGGAGACTCCACCATGGCAAACATCCACCCTGCCTATATGAGCTTCATTCACCACATCCAATGCCGGGCCCATAATTCAGGAGCAAATACAGTGTGTCATAGGCTTGATGGGAGCTGTCCTTTTCCAAAGACTCCTATAAATGTGCCTGAAAAATACAGCTTTCCTTTGCCCAAATCTGGAGAATCAAACTGATGTATAATTTGTGGTCTTACGAGGACAGGACACTGTGGTGAAGCCACTGTGACGAGTATCTAGTTTGGGGATAAAGTACAGGTTGAGCCTACATAGTGAATTTTTTGAGCCAGATGTTAAAATATTTGGGCAAGTGATGTATGCAGACAAAATCCTTGAATTTTATTCACAAAAGCACAGTCATCATTTTGGCAAGAAACCACAATAAAAATGCTACAAAAAGGCACCGGCATCACAAATGTGGTTGAGAGGTCCAGGTAAGTGACTCCAGTTAGTCTAATAACACCAGCTACAGCTGTCTGTAATGGTATTCCAACCCTTTTCCACTATTACCTACTTGCCTCGGCTCAATTAGACTTTTAGGGTTTTCCATTAGGTGGTAGTACCTGGTATCAGGTCCTTTTTTAGCACCTACTTACTTCCAAGCGATCTGAAAATGTGACATCAACAGACTGCAGACTGAGTCTGACAAAAAGCCATACACCAAGCAGCAGGTATAACATCGACGTCCTACATTGTTGTGTTGTGTTTGTGTCACATACACTGACTGAAATGGACTTTCAGTCACGTTCTATAATGACCCCATGCACATTAGGTTGTACTCAATCATAACAGAAAATGACTGAAACCAAGTACAGTCAATTTGAGCAGGTAATAGTGGAAAAGGGCTATTATTGTTCCTGTTAGTCAAAGCAGAAAGGCCCCAAACTTTATTAATAAAGCTTTAACAGCTGAGTTATAAGAAAACTCAGCCCTCACACAGTTGTAACAAAGTTGGTTGTAGAGGGCTGTATTAGTTGCTGTATGCTGTAAAGCTAGGTATTTTAACATGGGAGTCTATGGGGATTGACCCAGTTTTGGTAATGGCCTCAAGTGGCCACTAGAGGAATTACAGTTAGTGGCACTTCCTACTTTGGCTGCCATATAAATATCTTCACATTTTGAACCGTTAGTCAAAAGAAAGCAACTTCAAGGGTTTGGTTTAGTTCATTAATTCAAAGTTCATAGTTTGTTCAGTTTTTGTATTTAAAAAAAAAAAAAAGCAAGCAAAATAATCAATATTAAAAAGTAATCACAAAAACCTAAATAGGTGTCTGAAGTAGGACATGAACTAGGAAGAACACACTGCAAGTGAAGACTGGAAACTCTAGGGAACATGATCTGTAGATGACCTCTGACCTCAGAAGTTTTAAACTGTCTTATTTCTTGCTGTGATCATTCACAGCTTATCAAACCTTTATTTCAAAACTGACCCCAGAACAGTTGACCTGATTTTTTTTCCCACAGAAATAACCAGGCTAATAACACCACACTGCACTAGAAAAAAACAACACCATCCTTAGTAATCCCTTCACATGCACACACAGGTTACCGCCTCTCTACACCTCAATCACAAAACCTGAAACTGGAGACGTACCAAGGAAGTGACCTGACAATAAAAAGGGATCTGACATACAAGTTACTCATTACACTTTTATTAGCGAACACTCCTTTGTTTCCGTCAGCCACTTCTGCACTGAAATGAAAGTGCCATGCAGTTGTTTACTGGTAGCTGTAACGGCTGGAAGACTGAGACAGTGACCTACGCCTTCCCTTAAGCTATAGTAAAACTTACATACCACTGTCCTGCTTGACAAAACGAAATTAAATTCCTAAAAGTGACAAACTTAAACCTCCCTGTGTCACCCAAATCAAAGACCAGTTTTAGCGCTCTAATAATTCACAGACAGTGACGAACCAATTGCCCGGCTCATATTCTGCAGGCAGCAGAGCTGATTTGTTGATTTGTTGCCTGCATGTCTTCAGTCTTTCAAGAAAAGCTCACATAAGGAATTTACTGGGCACTAAAATAAAAATAATACAGCTTCTTCCACGCTGATGTCAATGACTTCACCATCATAAAAGACATCGTAACCCTGATAATAACACACCACGTGTTAAACTGAGGATCAAATTCACCACCAATTAAATCTAGAAAGAGGGAATTTGGAAGCTGGGATTTCATCATCTCCTCTGTAGAGCCTGGGAGAATTATACATGGAGTTTTGTTGTGCAAGAGAGGAATACAGAGCGAGCTGCTCATGCAGGCACAAAGGAAGCTACTGTGGGAGCTTCCAGCAGCGGGGCTTTAACTCAGGGGGA
>VVHJ01007266.1:2306-13505 GCA_015107715.1 Tylochromis polylepis
CAACTTAAAAGAATAAAAAAAAAAAAAAATTAAAAATAAATGCCACAGCCTGAAAAAAAAAAAAAAAAACAAGCATTATGCTTATCAGTTGCAACTTCATAGTATTCATGGATGGTTTTCAAAATTAAGTAAACCTATTAACATCCACCAGATCATTGGTTTGGTTAATGTCAAGTTTGAAGAAGAAGAAGAAGAAGAAGAAGAAGAAGAAGAAGAAGAAGAAGAAGAATTTTCTACTGAAAAGATGAATTAGACTTTATTTGAAATGTAACACCGTATGGTTTCTGAAAATGTGTCTATTTAGTATGTAGCTAAAACAAAGTCCTAACCCTGACCCAATCTGGGTTGCTTAAGAGGTTAAGGAAATTGGCATGCTATTCATGATCGCAGCCTGTGTTTGGTGGGTTTTGTACTTCCTTTTTTACTTTGGTATCATGCAGCACCATCTTCCACATTTTGCTAAAGGGGCTTCCAGTGTGTCCAAGTGTAACACCATGGGTTCCTGACCAGGCATCATTTTCTAAAGAGTTGAATGATGGTGTGAGTAAGAGTGCGTTGGCTCAACATGTCTTGCTCTTCTCTGAAGACATCAGCCTTTCAGCTATGCTAACCCCCAAGTCAGGTGCCAGGCAGACTGTTCATCCAGGCCAAGTTACACTCATTGCTCCTCTACTAACACATTCCAGTTTAAAGTCCGGGCAACGTTCAAAGGAACCAGGCAATTACAGTGCAGCCGCCTGCGTCACTTTTTTGTTTACTTCCAAAATGTTCAGAAGTCTTTAAGCCTTTTGAAGTTTTTTCCTTGTGCTAGGGGGCTCCTCTTTCTCTCAGGGTAAAAAAAACTAGCCGTGAGCAATGTGCAGAGGTCCAGATGTGTGCCATATTACCAGCTCACTCCTGACTGGGCTGCAGTTTCCATTACCGTCACCTTGACAGAGGGATCATACAATGGTCACATGTGTTGAGCGTGTGAGAACTGCTGAAATCTGTTTTCACACAGATTTTATTCCCCAAAAATCACAAAGGTAGGAAAAAAGCAATAAAGAGAAAATGCAATTAAGCTGCTGGAGTACTATAGTGATTTATAGTAAGTATAAAAAACAGTGATGTTTGCACTACAAATGTTTCTGTCCTGCAGAGGTGTTTGGCAGTCTACTGAGGTTACCCTACTGTGGATTATTATGTGATCAAACAGTTCTGAGAACAGGTCCATAAAAATAAAAGGCCTTGCCCGATTTAAATTTGGCCAGTCTCCTGTTCAAAGGTCATCTTTATGGAATGTTCAGACAGCTTCCAGCACATCTGTACCTTTAGATCTCTCCCTGGCAGGCCACATGCACCATGGACTCTGAGATTTCACCACAGACCTCAAAGTCTGTCAAACCAACTTTTCTCTAAGACTAACATGAATTTCATGTAGTGGATCATTACTGATGGTGAGAGTTTGCAGATTTTGCAGGTGGCCAACCAAGTAGTCTTTAGATAAGGAGTTTTCAAGCCAGAACACAACATGTCACAGGGAAGAGTGAGACTAGAAGCATACTCTTCATTATTTTCTTCCCAACATATATTGGTTGGTGCACCATGAATCCTTCCTCTCAGGGTCAGTCAGTGCCAAGCTTTCCCACCTGCCTCACACATCAGATTTGCCTCCCAGGGACTTTTTTCACTTCCCCAAAATCAAATTCAAGTTGAAGAACACAATAGGAGAGATCCACTCCACATCGCAGGGGTACAATATAATGGCAGAGAGCAGGACGTCCACTGAGAGGTCCAGTTACAAATATGAAAATTGTCCAGAGGTCCATAAGAAGATGATCTTGAATTAGAACCTTAAGGTTTTTTATTTTTATGGGTTTATTCTTCAAATACTTGTGCAAATTAAATATGAATCTCTAGGAGTTGATTTATTTGAACTAGATATTTTATTAATTTATTTTAAATGAGGTTGGTATACCCAGATAAATCAACAGATATATTTTTCAAATTATTAAAATTTTAGATTTTTCAGGAATCAATAAGTTACGTGCTTTGCATACACATACAAACTTGCATTTTGGTCAAACACAGCTATGTACTCAAATACAAGCAGGCTGATAAAGGTAGCCTGAATGTCCCTCCCATGGCACCATGCAGTTATTGGTTTAAAAAAAAAACGCCTGGATTTCCTTTTACTATATTTTGGATCTGCCCTAAGCTTCCTCCCTGCTGGATATGCTTGTGTTACTTCCTCATCAAGGCTGCTAGGAAGGATGCTAATTTGGTGCCCATCCAAACTCAACAGGTTGCTTATTTTGAAAGCAGCATCTATTCTGAATTCCTTCCTTCCTCACAACCTTTCCTGTTCTCATGACAGGCAGACAGTCTGTGAATAAACATCATGATTTAATTCTCACTCCCCAGACCTCATCACCATGACAAAGCTGGAACATACTGTAGGTCTGGTGATAAACTAAAGGGGACCTATTCTGCTTTTCCCAATTCTCTTCATAGATCTGTTGTTCAAATGATTATATTACACATGATCAAAGTTTCCAATATTGAGCTCAGTGAGTCAACAATCTGCTCGAAACACTCAGTTTATCTCAGGTTTTTCTAGTTTTGGATGTGTATGATGTCATAGAGCGAGGATATTCCCAGTATGGCCATTTCAGGCACATAAGCCACACCTTCCTGCGATTCGTTTTTTTTTGAGAGAGAGAGAGAAAAACATTCACATAGAGCACAGTTCATAGATTAGTTTTTAATCATTTCTGCCTCAAGACAAAGGCCACAAACCACCATTTTTCATGCTAGCAGAATCACATCATTTACAAGAAGCAGTCACATCTCCGGTGTTTCTGGTTGCGGGTAACAGTATCAGCAAGCTAAGCAAGATAGCCCAGATGCCAGTTCCATCCGCTTTTGCCATAAGTTCCTAAAGCATTCCCATGACAGACAAAGTATATAATCTAGCTATTGTGTTCCACTTCTGCCCCAGGGTCCACAGCTAGTTCCTTTCACGTTAGGTATCCAGGAGGTATCTTCAGTGGTTGCTACAAGTATGTATACCAAATCAAGCATAACATTAGTTCAGACATGCCACAAAGTGAAACTCTACTCCAATTTCAGCAGATCAGCCGATACCCTGCTACACATACAGTTGTCACATGTCCTTCAGTGTGTGCCATTTAACTTTCCGTTTTGAATCTACCTACACCACCGGTCATATACAGAGGTCTTGATGCTTCTCTCTTGGCCTTAAAAACAAACAAAAAAACCAACCCCTTTTCCGTTCCTTTTACATATTACATGCTTTGCAAAAAAACTAAATACACAAAAGTGATATGGCTTCTTTGAGGAATTTGATCTAGACGATTACTTTTTGGAAAAAAGTTACTATATCACTTTTTCCACCAGACACTATTTGTTGTTTGTTTTTTTGGCCTGCACATAATTGCTGAACATTATGTGTAGCAACCCATCTCCACCCTAGCTCTTCCTTTCATCTTGTGTCTGAATCAGTATCATATCTGTTATCACTGATGCCTGAACTTGGAAGGGTGGAGAGGTGTGGTCTGCTCTCCTTTGCTTTCCATGTCTGCACGTGAGAAGGTGGAGAGGTCACCAGAACTGAGTCATACTATCAAACATGAATTACTGCAGAGGGAGTTAACAGTCTTTTGACTTTTGATCTCAGATATGAAGAAGACAGATGCTTCTTCCACTTATAAGCAACACAAGCACAAAAAGTTTTACTCTCCTTACAGGTCGCTGCAGTTGAAAGAATTATTCTCCCCCATGATAACTCTTCTTTCTCCTATGAGGTGACAGAGATTGCCTCATAAACACTTTGTTAGCCTATAGGAGGCCCCCTGCCCCTGGCCAGTTCAGGCTAGTTGCTCTCAGCGAATGAAACTAGAGAAATGGCAATGCTCATGGGAGCAGGGTTAGTGACTCAAAGACAACCATTCACGAATAACACACTCCTCTCAGGGGTGTAAGCCATACAAGGAGCACACATTCTCTGTTGTTACCTACATGGAGTTATTAATACGGACAGTTTTATCAATTATTTTAGAAAGCTTAGTAAACAATACCTAACCTTTATTGACTTTTGAGAGGCTGTAGTTTGTTAAGAATATCACACATTCATTTTTTTTGCACATTGGCTGCATTTTCACTCATATTCAGTCCAGTCTGTGTGCCTGACCATTTTCAAAAGAATGTTTTTTGTTTGTTAAGCCACTTAACACTGACCTATGAATCATTCAAGCATAAAAAAGCCTTGCAACTTGATAGATGAATAAAATAAACTTTGCAATTTTAAATAGCTGCTAGCAGCCGGTCCCAAACACACATCATTTCTTCTCATTACTTTAGTTGAATAGTGCCTAAGATAAAACAGTTTGACAGGAATAAAATAATATTTTTGCACTAACAAGGTGATTCCCAAAAACCTATTAGCGTAAAACTTGACACATCTCACCATGGTGTGCAGTGAGTGCTTGGAAAAATATAACTGCACAAGTGGAGAACAAAAGTTTCAGGTTTAAAAACTATCTACAGTGCCTTACGTTTTCAGCATGACAATGATCCCAAACACACTTCCAATGCAATAAAAGCACCTGTAAACAACACTGTCAGAGCCCGGACCTCGACATTATTGAAGCAGTGTGCGATCATCTTGGGAGAGAACGGATCAAAATGCAGCCAACATCCAAAGCTTTAAATGTCCTTTAAGACACCTGGAGAATTATTCCTGAAGACTGCTTACAGAAATTACAGGCTTGGCTAAGAGAGTTCACTTTATGTTTCAATAAATCACTGCACCTATTTCCCATTTCCTAGGGTATATCAAGACTTTTAAACTGTAATGCATAAACTTCTGTGATATGCAGTTTGAGTACCACACACACACATATTAGTGAAGAACTTAAATCCAATAATCGTATAAAAATGAAAATTATATAGTTAACCATCAGGTGTTCCATAAAATAATTTATTAATACTGCAAGTCTAAATTTTCCTTTTAAAATCCTATTTCTCGCCTGTCTATTCAGATAATGGCTCAGCTATTGTTGTGGCTACAGCAAATCATGTAAAGGCCTTAATCTAGCTATTATCATAATCTGGATTTTCACCGCAATCAAGTTGTTTGTGAATGTCCCGTGTGAATACTGCTTTTAAGCAATATTCTCATGTTTGACTGAAACAACCCCGCCGCCTGCTGCCTGTCCCCTGCTGCCCTTCCAAAATAACGTCACACACTAATCAATATGAATGCTAAAACACCATAATCTCCACCCCCCTCTCTCCGAGTGCTTTCTCTGGGCATCCAGTAGCCACTTTTCCATGTCCTGGACCTCATGCGGTCGTTTAGCACACATTTAACACATTAAACAATTAGGCTCTAACAGAGGCTGACACCCCCCCTCACTGCCCCCCACCCATGTTCAACAGTGGAAAAGCATATATGTCAGAGTGCATGCGGGCTGAAAAGGAAGCAACAGTATGCTGAACATAACCATGGATGATGGTGAAAGATAAACATACACAGGGGGAGGATGAGGAGAAGGGAATACTTCTTTGGGAAGCTCCCAAAAAATGTTTAACTTGTTCATTTGCTTCAAATCAATTCACTACAATGAGTGGAATTA
Organism: Tylochromis polylepis; assembly: GCA_015107715.1. Lineage (NCBI taxonomy): Eukaryota > Metazoa > Chordata > Actinopteri > Cichliformes > Cichlidae > Tylochromis > Tylochromis polylepis. Next base: position 7,946 of record VVHJ01007266.1, read on the forward strand.
ATTATAGCGATCATAAAAACACACACCGTCTTTAATAAAATTAGCCAAAGCACAATGTGTGTCGCAAAATGCCTGCAGGTTATGCCAGAGATGTACTGTTTCCGCATATTTTAAGCACAAAAAAAGCACAAATGCTTTCATGATACAGTTTCTCATTAATATGCTTCCCTTTTGCAGTGCGGATGGCGTCCGAGCTTCTGGTGCCACCAGCTGCCAGCAGTGTCACAGGGTTAGTGGGCCCTTGAGCCACACAGATAATCAGCTTTATTAGTGCTGCCGCTAAAACCAATTTAAGAGCAGACTAGAGGGATCAGACGGGCCAGCTGTCCACACCAGCGCCTCGGCAGGCACCCTGGCCCCGGCCCACACAAAACACCAAAACAACAACGAGCCAACTGCGAGCGCTGCCAATTCAACTGTGTGAGCAGGCTTATTACCATATTTGCAACCCTGGCCCAGAGCATGAAAATAAAGCCACACAAATGACAAATTCTGTTATTCTCGAAACATTTTGGATCCTTTGTTTGAAGATTTTGAGCTTCATGGTCATTGCTTATTTAAAGTGTATTTTGGTTTGTTTGTTGTTGTTTTTTTTTTGTATTTCAGTTTTTGCTGGTTTCAGTTTGGCCATGATTTAACCTATTTTATTCCGTCACACATTGAGTCAGTGTCACCACTTCCTGGTATTTCCACAGGGCACCTGAGTCATCAACACAGTCAAAACATCCTCACCTCATTAACGATCCTCTGACCCCTACAGGGACCCACCACCAGCCTCATTACCTCATTGCGTTTCCTGTCCACCTACAGTCCATCTCCCAACTTGCCTTCACTGCTAATTACAGAGTGGCGAAAGGAGGCTAACTCCATATTAGTCAGGCCAACACGGTTTGCAACACGCTCCAGGCACGATTTCAGCCTTACATCACGTTTGTGTCTGGGTTGACAAAGGGACAGAGGACATTAATCTGGCCTGGTCACAGTCTCAGTCACAGTTGCATCCTTTACACAGCCCCAGATCTCATCTGTTCAGACAGAGGTTTCAAGGTCAGATTAGCCGGAAAATAGCAAGTGAAAACAGGAAGAAGAAATAGATGGTCTTGCCAATAGCAGGGCACCTGGACAGTAGAGAGACTCTCTCACAAGTGTCTCAGTAATCTGTTTCAGTCCAAATCAATCATGAAAAAACTCACATTCTTGGTAAATCAGGGATATTAACAGGCTGTCCAGTGCTTAGAAACCTGTGCTGCTGAGTTTGTCTTCGGAACTCACCAGTCGCATCTAAATATTGATTATACACAGTGCAGGTCTGGGTCATGCCAGGATAAAAAAAAACAGTCATGTAGTAATGCCAACAGCCACTTTTGGAAGTGGAGTGCACCTAAATGTTGTAGAGAGGGGGCATAACATCATCATTAAAAATTAAGATAAGTGTGTTAGGTTTCAGATTGTCTGTCATGGAAGATGTTCATTAGCCTGAACGAATTCTGTACAGCTGCATCAGTTGCACTCAGCCTTATGTTAACATTACTTGGGTTTCTATTCATGAATGAAGCAACCCCCCACCCCCGCTAGCTAAACTGAAGGTGACACCTAATTCCTAATCCTGAAAAGCTCTGTTTTGCCAAATGTAAGTGTGTATGGCAAAAAAATGTCTTAATTCTTTAATCAGTGGACAAATGCTTTAAAATTAAAACTATTCCTGCTTTTGTTAAGGATCTGCAAGAAATTACAATCGGTGTGAGAGCTGATGTCATTTTAAAGGCAGTGAAACATGGATTATTTCAAAGATTTTTGAAAAGGTGTGAAAAACACAGACAATCCCACATCCACCATACCTGAAGTCAACCATTTAAACAAAGGAGGAAGAACAAGGATCATTTTCTCTCTCTCTCTCTCTCTCTCTCTCTCTCTCTCTCTCTCTCTCAGTAGGAAGAAACAGACTCATGATCACTTTATTAGGTATATCTTATCAACTGCTCATAACTGCAAATATTTAATCAGCCAGTCAAATGGTAGCAAGTCAGTGATTTAAATTACTTTTAATGTGGCATGGTTGTTGATGCCAGATGGGCTGGTCTGAGTATTTTAGAAAATGCTGATGTGCTGGGATTTTCCCCACACAACCATCGCTAAGCTTTGAATGGTCTGAAAGACAGAAAATATCCAGTGAGCAGCAGTTCTCTGGGAGAAATGCCTTGAAAAATGTCAGAGGTCAGAGAAGAGCGGCCAGACTGCTTCAAGCTAATAGGAAGGCAACAATAATTTAAATAACTACTCATCACAACCAATGTATGTTGAAGAACATCTCTGAATGCAGAACACATCAAACCTTGCTAAACCTAAAAACCAGAATGAGGCTGCAGTTCACACAAGCTCACCTAAACTAGACAACAGAAGATTGGAAAAATGTTGCCTGGTCTGATTAGTCTCTAAGTCTCTAGTCTCTAAGCAGCTAAAAAAATTCTGATGTTATCATGTCAACATGGATGAAAATCTCTAAGGAATGTTTCCAGCACCTTGTTGAATTTTTGCCACGAAGAATTAAGGTCTGAAATTAAAAGTGACTCCATCCTGGTACTGGCAAGTTGTACTTAATAAAGTGAGTGTAGTTGTCTTTTTACTTTGTTTACTTTGCGTTGTGACAATCCTTCAATATCTGCATAAAATAAGCACTATGTTATATGCATATCTGTCAGGAACCCACAGGAATCTACAACTTCAGTTACACATGAACACCTGATAAGTCACAGGAGGAATGCAGCAGTGCATGGCATCATGTGAATGATCTACGTGTGGGTCCATGGAGATACACAGAGAAGCCTGTTTTTCTGTGTGTGTGTGTGTGTGTGTGTGTGTGTGTGTGTGTGTGTGTGTGTGTGTGTGTGTGTGTGTAGATGTGTGATTATGCATGTCCAAGCATGCTGACTTTTCTTGTATCTTCATGGTGGCTACATATGTGCATGCCATTTTTATTGCCATGCACATGTATGCACACACACACACACACACACACACACACACACACACACACACACACACACACACACACACACACAGAGCATCTTTCATTTAAGGTCTTTATTTGTAGGGAAAAATATGCCACATATTTTTAGATTTCCCTGCGTAACACATCAAAAGCAAACTGTTTTCTTCAGCTTTTTAATACTCGCATTCACTTGATCTCTGTGCAGTGCTGCTGTACTTGTTGTGCACCTTTTATATTTTCTTCATATACATCTACAAATAACTGCAAAGTTCTTTAGAAACAAACACACTTGGCTAATTTGATCTTTTGGTCAACCGTTACACCCCACATTAGTTACCCTCTTTGAAATGCAACTAAAACTCTCACCACCAGGAGGCAGAATTTTACCAACGGGCATTTTTGGATGCGTGTTAGTATTCTTAAACCTTTTAATGTCTTTTTAGTCCGATCCCCATTTCTTCAACAGGCGTTGCTTTTCGATGCCGCCAGCATAAAGGAGAATGTGTCCTTAACGATTTGCGCGGTTACACAATGATTACACTGTACTGGTGCACCAGCCTGACCCCAGTTCAACTTCAGTTGAGACCTCTTAAACACAATATAGAGATTTCAAAAGGTCATACTGGTTGCTAACAGCTTTAGATTATTTTTTGAAGGTGATTAACTATTTTTATTCTATTCATTTGCTAAATTTACAGCTTTAAAATACGATAAGATTTCGACTTTTAACTGAAGTCTCATACATTTTGGCATTCTTCTAAAAAAAACAGACGGGGGGGAAAAAAAAAATCAGGCTGGTAAGATGTTAAACCAGTTTTCACTGGAAAGTCTGATCCTTTGTAGCTTTCACACATGCACTTCCAACAGTCGGGCAGTTTGACCGGAATATTCTCCACAGATTTCTTCTTTTCTCATGCGTAACACACAGCAGGAAATGGTCCACTCAGACTTGGATGAATTACTGGGAAAAACTGTGCGCGTTTTAGGCAAAAAAGCTAGCTGGATATATACCGTACAGGAGGAAGCACATGATCCAGAAGTGCATGGAGACTGTGTGTTACAGCAAGTTAAAGTCCAGCTAATAAAGTCTGTCTGCAAAGCTCAGGGGCGAACATTACCATCTCCAGCTGATATTTAACGGTCAGAGTGACATCAGCTTATATTAGCAGGTGTTAGGTGACGAGACGATGAAGTTCAGAAATGATAAGCATCAGTGCTCTCTGCTAGACTACATGGGTATTAAAGGCAGCCTCTCTCTTTGATCTCAAATATACCATATATTTATTTTACCCCACCGCAAAATCTCCTCAAATCTTACATATTTTTATGGCTCTTCAATTTAAAAAAAAAATAATAACACCGTGCATCTTTAAAGCCATTATAGGAGGCGATTCCCCAGCTGCACTCACTGTAAGAGCATCAGCTCAAACAACAATCTGCAAATGTTTCCACGAATAATCCCGTCTCCTTTTCCCGGTCAGACGGGGTGCTCCTTATTTCCTGATCCTGCTCATTCATGTTGAGTTGAGTTTTTATTAAATGGCTGTAAATAAAAGCATCACCCAAGGAAACATTGAAATGATTTCTAACAGTAACTGCTCATTAAAACTGTTGATGAGGTTTTTTGTTTTTTTTAATGGCTGACTCGATCCACAAGTCATTTGAGTAAGAGGTGGCTCAGGTGGCACAGCGGGTCATCTCACTAATCACAAGTCTGCATGTGAAAGAGTCTTAGCGCCAAAAAAAGCATCCATCACCGACTGCGTGTATAGCTGTAAATAAATACAGACCACTTACCATTTAATACACGAGACAGTGAGATAATCGAGTAATCCAAGGATGCACTAATTAAGAAAAAAAAAAAAAAAGACATATCGGATCACAAACTGGCTTCTAATGAATCTCATACTGCCAACAATGCCTGTGCTTAGAGAAACTGACCCCTCACCTATGGATCCCTTCATGTGTACAGCACATGGTTTGTACAACCCAGCACTCTAACTTGCAGCACATGGTTCACCACTTTAACCATCTCGGCCACACTTTTTTTTCCCCCTCCTCCCTTTTCTGTGACAATGGAGCTCGATCTGTCAGAACAGCTGCAGTGGTGACGTGATGTGAATCTCTTTGTCTCCACTCTCCAATGGTGGAGCCCTTTTCCAAGTGAGAGGGAGAGTCAAAGCGTCACGTCTGGACTCTGACGCCTGAAGCGGGCAGACGGGCTTCCATCTGTGTGAGAAGAGCTCCCTCTGGTGGGCAAGAGAGGTACTAAAATGTCTGTGGTTCTCTTAATCTACACTCAACAAAAATATAAACGCAACACCTTTGTTTCTGCTCCGATTTTCCATGAGATGGACTTAAAGATCTAAAATTCATTCCAGATACACAATATTACCATTTCTCTCAAACATTGTTCACAAATCAGTCTAAATGTGTGATAGTGAGCACTTCTGCTTTGCTAAGATAATCCATCCCACCTCACAGGTGTGCCACATCAAGATGCTGATCTGACATCATGAGTAGTGCACAGGTGTACCTTATACTGCCCACAATAAAAGGCCACCCTGGAAT
>VVHJ01007268.1:7117-22066 GCA_015107715.1 Tylochromis polylepis
TATATATATATATATATATATATATATATATATATATATATATTGTGTTTGTGTGTGATACAGCTATCAAATATATCCTGATAAACATGTTAAAAGATTGATAATTTAACACAGCTGTTTTAACAGTTTCCACTGCCGATGTGAGAGCTGTGGTAACATTCATGCCAGCTGTAACTGTTTAGATCACAATAAGTATTTAATTTACCTTGAATGAGCCTTCAGTTCAGTCAAGGTATAGTGAGCTGAAGTTATGCTGTATGTAAACCATAAGCATTATGGTTGATAATCTACTTTTAGGTCATCGGTCAGTTAACAGCTTATAACACATGTGGTCTTCACTTCTGAATTATGTTCCTAAACATCCATGATCATTTTAATGTATTATAATTTTTTAAAAAACTGCATTAGGTAGTTAGAATGTAAAGGTTTTCTTCTGAGTAAAAGAATTGTTACTTATAATGTAACCATGGTTTTCTGATGTAAGGGAATAATCTAATAGGGTCCCCTTCAGTCCTCGACCTATGATAGCTCAAAGTAGAATGATACCCAAGTGGTACGTGAGTAGCATTGTCTCATTATGAAACAGAACTTCTGTTTTTATTGACCTGATAACAGCCTTACATGATCCACATTCCCATTTTGAGTCTTGTTTTCTTGTTTTGTTTTATTTAAGTGGGTAAAATAAACTCATGCTATTTCATTAACTGTTTCCCCAGGAGCACTGCTGAAATATTTTCAGAGACTGGCAACAACATCTGCCCATGACGCTTCCCAACTTTTAATATGACATGACAGATTAAAAGTGCTCTTCATATTTCTGAAAATGAAGAGCACTTTCCTAATGAATATTTTGTGTTTTAATTATTTTTTTGTTTTCCTATTTAAGTTTCTATTTAATTTTTTCTGTTTTTACATTTGCATTGGCAGCATGGTGGCACGGTGATTAGCGCTGTTGCCTCACAGCAAGACGGTCCTGAGTTTGATTCCACCACCTGGCCCTGGCCTTTCTGTGTGCAGTTTGCATGTTCTCCCCATGTTTGCGCGGGTTCTCTCCGGGTACTCCGGCGTCCTCCCACAGTCCAAAAGACCTTCAGTTAGTGGGGTTAGGGTTAATTGGTCATTCTAAAATGAAATATTTGTACACTATAATATACATCTAGCAAAGTGTTTTAGCTAAAGTTATCGGACTGTGATCGAGAATAAGGGACGTGAAGACAAAAATAGCCTTACAGAAATAGTCATGGGTACAGAGTAGGATGAGTTGGTAAAGCCATATCAGTCATGTGGGCACACGCTGGCAACAGTAAACATAATATAATATAGATCTGTATACTTTATGCATACTGTATATGCAAATCATATAGCTGGAGTATAGCAGACCCTACAGACACCCTTGAGTTAGTCTGTGAATACAGAGTGGATTATATGTGTCATGCGGTGTGAAATGGTTGTAAATGTGAGCTGAGATGGGTCACTGTGAGGGCCAGCATGAGCAAAAGCCCTTGAAATGCTTGAAAATATCATTCCCACTCTTGCTGAGATTTGTCAAGGCAGCATTGATTCGAATTGTGGAAGGAAGGGTGACATGCACAACATGCTGAAACAAGCATCTTCTGAGCCCAGAGCAGCAGCACCAGTATTTCATCCTGATCTCTTTCCAATAGGTGGCTGCAACCACAAACATGGACACACCTGATTTACTGCTGCTTAAAAATGTAATTATAAGTCTTGACAAATATAACCCCTCTCCTGTCTTATCAATAGGTCGGTGAGTGTGTTACGGGCAAGACACCTACATAGATGGTGCAAATTTCTATTCTTTATGTACTTTTCTTTCCACTGAATGTGTCACATTGATTATTGTGCAAGTAATCAGCAGTCTTGGCAGTGTGATTAGTGAGGACAAACCTCAATGCATTGCTGCAACACTGTCTTCATTATTTCTGTGTGTCACAGTGGAGAACCCATAAACAAAGCAAGTCTGAGCATGGAGTTGTTATAATGATGCGGTTTAGTTTATCAAATGATGTCACTGTGGTGTTGTCACAGTTATAGCCTCTGTGGATCCTAGAAATAAGCCAGCAGCCCCTTGCCAAATGCTACCTAATGAACTGTGCTGTATAGCACGGCATTCACAAACTTAGGTCTATAAAGCATGCTTATTATCTTTTAATAACTGCACTTGCACTATATGCAAACAAGAGAGAAAACTGAAAAAATAAAGGAGGAGGTGTTTTCTTTGCTTATAGGACAATATTATTTATGTTACTGTGTAAAAGACATTTATCCATACTGTCTAAATTCAGGCATTCCTTTGTACTATGGGTTTATCCCGCAAAAAAAAAATAAAAAATGTTAAGAAAGAGTTCATTATTATTTAATGTAGAAACTGCACTGCAATATTATCATCAATTTATACAAGGCTCAAGTGACATTCACAGTTTGTAAGCATATTCCTTTTCTTAGACCCAGTGGATTGATATGCATGATCAAGGCAATTAAATAGGAATTTGTGGACAATTAAATTAAATGGCACTAATTGCTTCAATCATCACCTTACCATTCATTTATTACACAGCACCACAGCCAGGAATATATTCATTTTCTGTTAAGGGTCCAACAGCAGCATGAAATTTCCATTAGCAGTGTCTCTGAGCCACAAAATCTGTTTTCAATGCTGACTGTTTGCTTTTTTTGTGTGCACTGCTTTCTCCTGTCTGCCAAATATAAAGTTAATATTCAGACAAGGATTCAAGATTAGAAGCGCAGACTTTATCATTATTTTTTTTAACTGTTAATTTTTTTAAGAGTTATGTGATACACTCTCTAGGGTCTCCAGCAGAAACCCAGCTACATTCTGTAGCATATTTTTGCTGGTAGATTACATCACAAACAACAGTCAAACTCATTTACAAGTGTGTATCAAATAATGTTTTTCCCTTGGAGGTTAATGTTTTATCCTATAACGGTATTGATTCTTGTTACGATATGTGCAGAGATAGTCTGTTTCAGTAGAGGCAGCACATCTCCATATACAGTATAAACACTGTAGGGAAATCGTTTTATCCACACTGGAAACAGATTTTATGTATTGTTACTACTCTTAAACCATAAAACATTACTTAGTTGTATGTAAGTCATTACTTAACATTTATACTTGGCCAGTAAAAAACAAAACTCAAGTTTATCCAATTTAACTAGCTTTCATAGACAACCACTGTAACATATGTATGCACAGACGTTTAAAACGAGCTATGGCCCTGACATGGACATGATGCAAGCAGTCACCCGTCTCCGTATGGACTGCATAAGTGTCTGGATCTGTTGGTGAGGAATTTCTCTCCATTGCTGGATAGTTGCAGGCTGCATTTGTGAGTGGTGTCAGTGTCAGCTGTGGCTACCTCTGATGTACCAGCATAACAGATGTATCAGGACTAAATACTAGCCAAAAAAGTGTCTGGATATAATTCTGATCCAGGCCTGCACTACTCTGGCAGTGTTGGTGGGGATTGTCCTATTGAAACAGCCACAGGTGGGGTGCTGCCACAAGACTGGGTTAAGTACAGGTCATAGCACCTCTACTGTCCAGTGATAATTTCCACCAAGACCAGTCAGATCAGAGATGGTACTCTCATGAACATGCGAGGAAGACGCAATAGCTCAGACACGCATATCAGCATCCAGCATGCCTCAGTCAACTTTAGTTAGTCACAGCATGTTACACTAATGACAATGTTGTGCAGACTGTGTTTTTTTGTGTTCCGAGACCAGTGCTTTGAGAACGCAATAAACTGAACCAATTCTGAGATGTACAAGTGAGTTCATTTGTCTTTGGTAAATGAATTACCAATCTGCCAGTCACTGAAACCAGTCAACTTGAGCAAAGATATTTAGGTTTTCTAAGAAAGTAAAATTATGTACTGAGAAATGGTTTTAAAGCAAAGATGGAAAATGTATTTTACAACATAAAACTTGTGTTTCTTTTTTTTTTAATGAGTAGGTTTCCACTGATTTTTGTAAATTGCATGAAAAGGTCAGATAGTCATCACTGACATCTACATGGCATCAGTGCAGCTGTGTTTGGAACTGATTTTTACTTTAAATTATTATCTCCACTGCAGAGATAATTCATGCGCTAATTCAAACTTTTATGTAATGCTATTGTGGGTAACTTGCAAACATGATAGCATCTTTAGCCAGGTGGCTATTACTGGTATATTCCTGGATAAACTGATCATATTTTCACCCACAATGATGTGCACAGAATTTCAGTTAAAATCACAATTAAATGAAATCATATTCAAGGTAAATCAAATATGGATAATTAAATTGAAGCAAAATTTAAAAATAATCCCATCAAGTCAATGAAATTGTTGCTTTATCTTGAAAGTCTCTCTGGTATGAACCACACAGTATGAGGTACATTGAATGACATGTGTTGGCTTTAGAAAAAAAAGGAAAAAAAGACGTGTTGGCTTTTGCATTGCCATTGGACTTTCAAGTGCATACACACATACACCACTCAGCCACAATATTAAAGCCATGGCAGGAGAAGTGAATGACACTGATTATCTAGTTACAGTGCAATGTTTTACTCTAAAACCTTGGGTCCTGGCTTTCACTTTGACACTTGCTCCCCATACTGCAAAAGCAGCATAGAATGGCTTGAAGAGCACAATGAAGGCCTAGGGAATTTATCTGGCCTCCAAATTCCCCAGATCCCAATCCAACTGAATATCTGCAGGATGAGCAAAAATAAGTTGGACCAACCGAGGCCGTAACCCACAACTCACAGGACCCAAAGGATCCATTGCTAGTATTGCAGTTCCAGACATCACAGGATACTCTCAGAGGTCCCATGTTCACGGGTTGAATGGCAGGAGGTGTGTTGGCATCATGACGGAAACCTACAAAAAATAGGTGAGTGGTAACTAAATGCAAATATACAGAGTAGGACACTTTTTTCTTTAAATTTGAAACACATTTTCTACTGTATTTCAGTATAAAAATTACAGAATGTTCACTTAAGGAGTGCGTAGGTGTGTTTCTGGAAAGTATTTTGCATAGGTAATATAATTGTAAATTTTTCACCAAACTTGGTGATAAGCATATGGCAAGAGAACATCCAACCATGTCAGCTACATTTTCACTGTATGCTCCACTGAACCCAGTTAGCCCATGTCAAAAATTTGAGCACTCAGGCAAGCCACCAACACACAAACAGCACACTCCTGGCTGCTGTGGATGACAACTTAATGAAACCCACCTGGCGGTGATGAGGGCAGCCTGACCCCCTCTTTGATGAATCAAGTGCCTCAGCTCTTGCAGAGAGTTTAAAGTTAACATTACCTCTGCCTGCAATTCCAATTTTTACTTTACCTACACTGTCAGCATTTGAAATTAAACTGAATTTGCTCTTTATTATTATCCTCATCCTTTCATTTATCACTCATTTGATTTAGTTATTTCTTTTTATTTCATCCCTAAAATATAAATGAAATACTTTGCAAGGGCGTCATGGTCCAGCAGTCCTGTGGACTGCAGCTCCAATTCCCATGGCACATCCTTTCTGTTATCACAGCAGACATTAATCCCCTGAATTTCAGGGTCTCAAAACTTGCCTTGGACAAATGAAAGAATAGATGATAAGGATGTCCTGCGAGAATGCTGCTTACTCTTGAGTCCTGCTTCACTCTTTGCTTTTTTAACTTCACTAAAGCAAATGTTGGCCTAAACCGATTAGGAAAAATTGGTTATCTGGGGGTGTGGTGGGTGTCTGTGTGTGTGTGTGTGTGGGGGGGGTCAGTTTGGGCTATCTCTGACCTTCCCTTGTCAGTCAACTACAGCCCAAGTCAGAAAAAGGGATAATAAGTAAATTTATCCCAAATAAGTAAATTTTGTTATTTATGATGAGGATATGGCAGATATTTGGTTTTAACTTCTGAAATATGAAAGAAATATGCTTATTTTCTGAGTAAACTCACTGAACATTTTATTTGGTACATCTGTTCAAGTGCTCATTAATGCAAATATCTAATCAGGCAGTCACATAGCAACAACTCACGCATTTAGGCATGAATGTAAGTCAAGATGACCCACTGAAGTTCAAACCGAGCCAGAAGAAATGTGATTTAAGTGACGCTGAATGTAGCATTGGTGCCAGACCTACTGGCCTGAGTATTTCAGAAACTGTTGATCTATTAGAATTTTCCACAACCATCTCTGGGGTTTACAGGGTGGTCTGAAAACGAGAAAATATCTAGTGGCTGACAGGTGAAAATGCCTTGTTGATGCCAGAGGACAGAGAAGAATGGTTGGTTATCTTGACTATAACCATTTGTTAAAACCAAGATATATGCAGAAGAGCATTTCTGAAAACTTAACATATTGAACATCGAAGCAGATGGGCTACAGCAGCAGAATACCACACCAGGTGCCACACCTGTCAGTTAAGAACAGAAACAACTTTGATTCACACAAGCTAATCAAAGCTGGACAGCAGAAAATTAGAAAAAAGTTCCCTGATTTCAAGAGTCTTGATTTGCACTGCAACATTCGGGTATGAGTATTATTGCTGCCCATATACATCCCTTTATGACCACTGTGGACCCATCTTCTAATGTCATCTTTGACAATGGTTAATCATCTCAAAGCTCAAATCATCTCAAACTGGCTTCTTGAACATTATGCTGAGTTCACTGTACTCAAATGGGCTCCACAGTCACCAGAACTTAATTCAATAATGCACCTTTGGGACCACCTGTTTCATCATGGATGCTCTGGAGCAAATGTGTGATGCTATCATGTCAATATGGTAGCATCACACATACTGTGTGAAGAATGTTTCAGTACTTTGTTAAATCTATACCATGAAGAATTAAGGAAATTCTGAAGGCACAAAGGGGATCCTAATAAAGATGTAGGATAATGATGTCTATGTAATTTTGTAAATTCAATGCTGTATCTTTGGGGTTTGGATTGTTAAATGTACAAAATAAGAATGCTGGAGACACCAACTTTCCCTGCATGTTCTAGTGTTCCTCTTGCTGGCAATCATCACTGTCTACAAGTTCTTGACATGGTAAATTTGTGTGCATCACTTATGACACCAAGTTCAGTGTTGTGTTCAGTTTGCGGCCCATGCAAAAGTGATTTTAAGCAATACACAATAGTTCCCCACAATCATACAGAGACAGCTCCAAATGGTAATGTGATGTAACCGTTTGAAAATTTTAGCACTTAGAAATTATGTCATGTCATGTCAGTGAATTGCACATAGCATATTCATGTTTACTCGTTTATACTCGTTTTACTGCCTGAGAATGAGGATAAGAACGGCAAATAGCTTTTAAATTGAGGAGTCTCTTGCTTTATTCTCTGCAATGAGTTCCCATTGCCGGTGTATAAGAGACAAATTTGTGGCTCAGTGTTGACTGACTGTTTTGTTTGAGACAAACATATAAAAACAACAGGTGACTAATGCAGCTCACGGTGGCCTGTAATTTACAGAAACAAGATTACTTTTCCATTGCAGACCTGAAAAGGTTACATTCCTACAGTGATGCTAAATACTATAATGATGTTGTTTTGGTTAGCTTTTTTGGCTAGACAGCCCAATGTCTTACAAAGCCTGGGGCTCTCTGATAGCAGTGTTCTAGATCACTGAGCAGCTGCACATCTGGATGTGTGTCTGTTCCGAAAGAGAGAAAAATATTGCCTACATTATTGAATTTGTCATGCGTCAACTAAGAAACTTTGCACAATAGGCTCTATAGGGAGATGCTACTGTTGATTGACTGAACTGAAGACTTTTTGTCTGGCTGTAAAAGCAGTTAAACAGCAATCATAACCCTCTGTGTATGTTTTCTATTTTGGGAAGAGAACATAAGCAGAGGGTATCCACCTACTTTACATATTTTTTGTAAATCTCTTCCATACATTACAGGTGATACAGCACAAACTTGCAGTCAAGGTGCCAAAAAAAGTTATGTCAGTTCTTTCTATGGCTGACCATGACTGTCTTTCCATATGTTGTCATATGTATTGGTCTACCCTGCACTAATAAGCCTGAGTTTTCTTGTCTGAAAACCCAGGCTGTCACATGACAAACAATTAAAGTTGTTATCAAACAAAGAAAATCTCGCCTGAAATCATTTGCACTCTTTAACTAGTTGACTAGTTGTGGAGCAAAGCACCTTAACAAAGAACTTCCACAGAAAGTAAAGTAACCACTTTAGCCTCTGACCCAATCAGCATGCATTTGCCTATATTCATAATGGTGAAAATGTGAGGTGTTTTTTCACATGCAGGCAAAGAAAAGTGACAAAAGCATGGCCATCTGCATGTGATCTTAAGAACCACACAAAATTAATCTTGCAGGATTAAAATACAGCTTGACACTAGAACACAAGACCGCAATATGAATGGCTACAGCCGACAGGTAAGGGTCAGCACAACCACTGCTAGCAATAAAACACTTAATACAACAAAATACTGTTCATGAAGGAGGACTAAAGTCAGAGCATTCACAGCACAGCATCTACTCGTTTTTGAAAAAGATGATTTGGTTTCATGTGTTCAACTCTGACATGATGAATTCATTTTTGGTTCTTTCATCTGTCTTCAAATCTCAGAATCTTTTTTTTTCCTGTGTCAAATCCCCTAAAGTGGATTTATTTTCCACAGGAAAAGAGATCCACCATCACTGCCACCTCATCATCAATACCCCCTTTTACAATTTTGTTTTTCCAAATGTTATAGTATTACAATTTTTTTTTGACCTGTGTGGAGGCAGCACTACACCTTCAGGTTCCATGGACTATCACTATGAATCACTACAGCATACAGACACTAGTTTCCTCAATACCGTTTCACTCGAAGCTGAAGGACAAACTGTCCACACAGAAGCAACTCCCATCCACCTCCAGAACAAACACATATAATAATTTGTCTGCTTGCAGATATTAATGCTGCATCACTCTATTGATAGGAGACAAATTCAAATATTCAATCAAATGAAGCTTACCAATAATATTAGTTTCTGTTCAGCTTTTCCTGTAGGTCGAGCTACACTAAGCCTGTACATTTTCTATTGTGTCAGCCGGGGTCTCTTCACCTTTTAGTAAGTGAATATCTCAGTTATACACTACAAAGGTCACTTAGGCTACGAGAGCATAACTATTGCATCTCAGATTACAAGGACTGCAAAATATGATTTTTTTTTTCTTCATGGCTAAATTTTTTTCTCATTTCTCATTTGGTTCCGTGAGGCCTTGCTGCAGGGTCAGGCTTTTTTTTTTTGCTCAAGGACACTCAAGAAAAGCAAAGCCGACGCTGACCAACTTCACCATGGGCATACACACAGACAGTATGAGCACTTGAAGGATACTTGTGTATGTATTATGTATGCATGTATTACTCTACTGCCCATGAGGCAAGTGTCACAAATGCTCTACTGGCTTATAACCACTATACACACATGATTTCAATGCAAGTTTTCTCTAATTCTCGATGAGCTGTCAAGACCAATTACCATTGTGTCGTGTATCAGTTAAAAATTGGCCGCTTAGATCTTGAATTTCTTGGCAGGATCCCGATGTCAGTTAGTGAAAGAACTCTGACAGGTCTGGAAGAGCTCCATGACTCACAACAGCCCTAATCCGTGGCCTGGGGGGAGCCAGGGCAAGGATGAAGGGGGTTTTGGAGAGAAGATATGTTGAACGGATGCTTCAATGAACTTCAGTGTAAAGTCGCAAATACTGTTAATAGTCCAGGCACTTGTTTTGCTGCATGCAGTAAGTCATAGCTCTGTGGCCACCACTGCAAATTTATTTCCTTCAATTTGTCAGAAGGGCTTCTCTGTGTCAGGACTTCCCCTCATAACTGAGGACAGTCTACTTATCAGAGAGGCCTAAACAGCTGCAGCGAAACAGTTCTAATGCTAACACCCTTCTGCTTAAGACAGAATAATCACTGCCAAACAATTTCCTCTCCCCACTCCCTCTCCCACTCTCTGAGTTCCTTCAGGGGGTTGGTGCGTCATGCCCAGCATAAATAGAAAGCAGCATTTCCATCTGTCTGGTAAACAAGCTGGCTTAGCTGTCACCTCAGTTCACCCATTTTGGATATTTCCCATAGATGAGGACTTTCAATGCTCCACTGCACAAAGGCACTTACATACGGGTGACAAAATGAAAGGAAAAAAAACACCAAAAAGTGTTCAAAGCAATCAATTTCTCTGGGAAAAAATATTCCCAGGGGACTTGATGCTTTTAAAATATTGCCTCCCTTTGTTTCATCTTTGTTTTAATGAATAAAGAATATGCAAAACCTCTGTTTTACTCGGATTTGGTGGCATCGTTGGTCACCAGCTCACCTCGTGACCAGAGATGTGTTTGAATGTATATTTAAGTGCAGCATAGTTATTTTTTAGAATATATGTGGAGGGTGAGCACGGGTATAAATGAGTTTTGCTCTGAGGTTTTGTTTGTTTCTTCAGGCCTAGATACCATCTCTGACTACCTGGTAACTTCTGGTCACCTGCTAACCATCAGTCACAAAGAAAAATGCATATTTCTCAACTGGTTGTCGAGTAGTTGCTGGAGGTTGATGGGTGTCCCTGAGTGATATCAGTTCCAAAGCGGATGCTGCACCATCTCCTTTTAAATGCTTTGGTTGGTAGCACATTGTCCCTGTCTCCCATACTTTGCATGGAAAACAGTGATTTGTCTGCAAACACAAACCAAATACTTTCTAAGCAGTTGTTAACCTTGAAAAACCACAATACAAAGCAGAAATGGACGATGTTCAGCTTCAAAGCAAAAGTTGTGCCTTTGAAACATGTTAGTGGCTGCCATAAGATGCAATTTTTACTGTGAAAGTGAAGAGACTGTTTCACCGCAGAATAGACGAGGGTTTGCAGACAAGTTGCCATCTTCCATACAAACTACAGGAGATCACAGCAAGGAGTCTGTGGAGGGACGTGGGCTGCGTCTCAGCTGGAGAGGAGGGGTGGTGCAGTGGAGGCTGTTGCGGTAGCTGGAGATCATGCCTTCCCTATTTCAATAACTGGTCAGGGGGAGGAGACCTGAACAAATAAAGTGAAAGCTGCCCTGCAAGCACAGTGTCTGTCATACTGGGGCTGACAACAACAACAGCAAACCTGTTAGAGAGGCTTTCAGTGCACCATCATATACCTCTTTGTGACCAGTTTAACCTTGAGACTGACAGCAACCTCCAGCATCCATTTAAGACAAATCGGGGAATACATATTTGTCAAATAATCACCAACTAGTCTGTAGCCCTGTGTCACTGGGCACTTAAGCAAATTAAAGGGATCCATCTATTTTTTTACTATTAATATTCTGCCACATAACTGCTGAGTCTGTCGAAAGACAGCTAAACATCTGTTACCATGTGCTGCCAGTCACGCCATCCATCTCATCCTTTTTCCATTTTGCTCATAGATAACCTGCATTGTTATCACAAGTTACTAGATGTTCCCATATTGTACTCATCCTCTGCAAATTATCTAAGGTGCTGGCTAGGACAGGATGTTGGCATTAAATATATAAGCATCTGGAACGCTACCAGAGCAACAAAACACTTTTTCCTTAAAAGATATTCCGCCATTGTCGAGAGCACTGTCTAACATGTTGATTCAGATCTCCCATAAGTGTTCAGTTAGACTTGGATCTGACTGCAAGCGTCATAGCATATAAATCACACCCTCTTTATATTCAAACCATTCAGTGCCCACCCATGCCCTATGGATCGGAGCATTGTCATTCTAGAAACAACCACTCCCGTCAGCACAGACATGCATGATCATAAGAGCGCAGACCATGCAAACCAGCAAAATGCCCCTTAGCATAACAGAGACGCTAAATCCTCTTACTGAAAAGATCAAGAGTTTGGGTTTCTTTTATAATTTGTTGCTCCTGTGTATCAAATCACGCTGTAATATCGATTTAATCAAAGAGCAACTGCTATGTTTATATATGAATTTTAATGGAAGTGAGCACACACAGTGGAGTAAAGTGGCCTTGTAAAAACTATTCATTTTGCTTCAGCTGAATCTCTGATAGAAAGGTAATTTATTAACATAATATAAATACTCTGAATCACTTTTATGTTACATGTATACTGCAGCTTGAAAGGTTTTAAGCTTTTATTCAGTGCATGAGCTGCTCATATGTGAATTATAAGTTCAGTGTACAAATTGTAGTTTTTGACTAAGAGGATAATTTCCTACTTTACCTTTCAGAACTCCTTCATTGAATAGCACCATGGGTCATTTGCTTAAAATGACATGCAACTTTCATTTTCACCCAAGTAAAGGTGAAAAGGTACAAACAAATATAAAAATTTAAAAAATTGTTTTTTTCATTATAGTAATAAAACAACATTAATACAGACAAATTTTAAACTTAATCTCAAGCTAAATTCTAATTCTAATGAATGTGCACACGTACAGATCAAGTCCTTTTTGCTGTTCTTCTATTTCTATTGTATTAGAAGACTTTGCCTCCACATCAAAACAGGAAAACGATTATAGTCGGGGTTAGAGTGGGATTTTGCAGGTGTGGCAAAGCTAAGATCATTTGTACAGGATGGGGAAAAAATAGCTTTTAAGTCACAATCATTTCTGTGATAATTTGTCATCAGCTGACCTGGGCTGCTGCTCTTTGTGGATTTAGAATTCAACAAAATACAAGCAGATGTTGCATGAGCAATCATGGCTGATGTCAGCTTAATCATGACTAGATAGTACAAAACAAAAAGTATCAAAGGTGAAATGTGATGAGTGATACATTAGCTTAAATTCAAATTTGTGTCTATTACACCGTTACATTGACCATGTACATGCACAGCTGCTCTGCACCAGTCCAACATACTGCATTGCTCTAAATTTCACTACAGTACTGCAAACTAATGAGCTGTACCGGTTAACTAATAAAACTGTAAAAGTTGCACTAAACTGGCTGATATTTTCATGCAACATTTGAATAACAAAGTGTTTTAGAAAAAGTTAATCTGGCAACACTTCACATATGCATCCAACATATGTTAAAAAAACAACACTAACCTTACATTGCATGTAAGCTTTAAGTCTGCAGTTTATCAGATGTCACTGAGCACTCCTTACCTTTAAAAATAATCTCTCTTCTTCCTCTCCTCTCCTATCTTTTGTACATTTTTCTCCAACTCTGAGTGGAGTTATCGCACTTTCTTTTCCCTTAGGAAATACACAGAAACATTTTGTATGTTTGCTGAGATCTGATGAGCTGTTAGAAACATTGGATTTGATATTACCTGCCAATTTAAAAATGTTACTCCCTTTATACAGTACTTGCTTCTCTTCTGTTGTATTAGCGAAATGCTGAGGTGCTGCAACCGCAGCTTATTAACATTGTCAACAAGCTGGATACAGCAATAGGATTGTCTTTTATGTGTTAATGTTCTCTCCATTTAAGGTCAAATTGGTTTGAAGCCTGGAAGGTGCACAGTGATGTGAGATAATAACTTAACTCACAGTAATGAGCTGTTTTGAAATTGTGCAGTAAGCAGTAGAAAGTAAACATATCTGTGAAAAAATCCAGGAAGCAAAAGTAAAAAGGTCAGAAAAATAAATATTCAAGCAAAGTAAAGACAGAAAGACTTTTCAACTTAAACAGAGTAATGAAGTACAAATACCTCTGCTCAGAAGTCCATCACTGTACCAACGCTACCACATTTTTTTGTTACGACAGTGCTACAGCAAAACTTTAATGTAAACCACTGACTTTTACATGAAGGCATGAAGAATAAGTGACCACTGCTGCAGATGTTTAAGGCTGAGCTAATTATAAATACTTTATATTATTTTTGATCTTGAGTAATAAATCATAGTGCGGCTGACCACATATCTCTGAAAAACTGTTTTTAATGACCTCATAAAATCAGGCCTACACTTTGACTAGAAAAGTAGAATAAAATATCTAAAATAAGTAAAAAGAAAAAAAAGAAAAAGCCAATAAATAATTAATTAAATGACCAGTGTGTGACACAGTTAACTGTCAAAATCTAAAGGGGGCTTAAAAATATTAATGAGAAATTAAGGCTGTGTTTTGACAGAACACCTGGTTAAACTTAATACATTTGGTCAGCTGAGTGATTTCTCATGTATCCAAATCAGACAAGCTTGTTTAGATTCCCTCCGGGTAATCTGGGTATCCAGCTTCCTTTTAAAGTCATCCCATACAGACATGTATGTTAGGTTAAATGGTGAGTCTAAATTTACCATAGGTGTGAATGTGAGTGTGAATGGTCTGTCACTCTGTGTTAGCCCATGTGACAGACTAACAACCTATCCAGGGTCTGTCCCGCCACCAACCCTATGACCGCTGGGGCTTCACTGGACAGACTGGGTAGAATAGGCTCTAACCACACCATGACCCCAGATCTTGACAACCAGAAGAGGATGGCTGTATGGAGGGATATTATTAATAGTATATTATAATATGCAGTGGCTTGCAAAAGTATTCGGCCCCCTTGAACTTTTCCACATTTTGTCACATTACAGCCACAAACATGAATCAATTTTATTGGAATTCCACGTGAAAGACCAATACAAAGTGGTGTACACGTGAGAAGTGGAACGAAAATCATACATGATTCCAAATATTTTTTACAAATAAATAACTGCAAAGTGGGGTGTGCATAATTATTCAGCCCCCTTTGGTCTGAGTGCAGTCAGTTGCCCATAGACATTGCCTGATGAGTGCTAATGACTAAATAGAGTTCACCTGTGTGTAATCTAATGTCAGTACAAATACAGCTGCTCTGTGACGGCCTCAATTCAATTCAATTCAATTTTATTTATATAGCGCCAAATCACAACAATAGTCGCCTCAAGGCGCTTAATATTTGTACAGTAGATCGTACAATAATAGATACAGAGAAAACCCA
>VVHJ01007272.1:8374-33237 GCA_015107715.1 Tylochromis polylepis
GAAAGGAAAAAGGAAGGGGGGGGGGGGGAGGGGGGGGGGGGGGGGCATGGTGGATGAGAGGATGGGAGAACTTTGTCTAGAGCAAACACCGTGGCTTCTCTTTTATTCTCTCTCATGCTGAGTTTGAAAAAAAGTAGTATTTTAACAGTGAGCTGAGGTAAATGCTGAGATGCATCTCAGGCTTGACATTTCTACTCACTACTTCCTGTATATTTTTAGAGAGCAAGCATTGCATTGTCTCTGAAACAGGAAGGTTTAAAATATCTAAAACACAACATGAAAAATATTCTAAACTGTTAAGTCTTAAATGGGCCTAAATCTAACACTTACTTTCTTCATCACTATGATTACAGACATTAAGTGTTGCAGAAAGTCACGAGCATTCCCAAGTTTCACGCGTACTATTTAATTTGCAAATCACTGTTGGTAACTACAGCAGTAAGTCGTTTCTTGTAGTTGGTTGCCAGGTTTACACACATCTCAGGAGGTATTTTGGCCCACTAGTCTTTACAGAAGCTCTTTAAATCCTTTAGACTTATTGGCTGCTGATTAGCTGATTGGATTGATGTCTGGAGACTGGTTAGACCACTCCATGAACTGCTGGAAAACCCATCCATGACTCATATTCAGCGTTCTGGCTGAGGGAAGGAGATTCTCGTCCAACATTTTACAGTACTCCCATCCATTGGCCTCTCAGTGTGGTGAAGTTGTCATGTACCAATAGAAGAAAAACAGCCCCAAGGCATAATATTTCCACCTCCATGCTGTGGAGATGGTGTTCTTTGGGTCATTCGCAGTATTTCAGTTCCTCCAAAAATCGCAGGTTGAGTTCATTTTGAGTTCATCTGACCACAGCACTTTCTCCCAAGCATTCTCTGAATCATTTAGATGTTCACTGGCAAACTTAAGACCAGAATGTAAGACCCTTCCTGAGCAGTCAAACCTTTGCCGGCAGTGCAAGATTTCAACCCATTACAGTGTAGTGTGTTACTAATGGTGTTATTGTTGACTGTGGTCCCAATTGCTTTCAAATCATTAACACGCTCCTCTTGGGTAATTTTGGTCTGATCCACCACCTTTCACCACCTTCTCATCATGTTGATGGTCTTGTAGCCCATTCCAGCCTTGTGTAGGTCTAAACTCTTGTCCCTCACATCCTTTAACAGCTCTCTGGTCTTACCCACGGTGGTGGAGAGGTTGGAACGGAAAAAACTGATTGTGTGGACAGGCTTTATACACATAATGAGTTGAGATCAGAATTATCTGTAATCGGCTGATTGATTGTAATCTGTGTTTTACATGGGCAAACAGCCAATCTGTAGGAGCTGGAACTAAGAATAAATAGAGCAAGGCTGTATAATTGTGCACAGGGATAGATGAAGAAAAGCAAGCCCCCCTCCTCCAGGAGAGCTGAAATCCATCAACTCTACCAAGTCTATGCTGCAGGACTGGAATCTTTGTGTGCCAGTTCACTGCTGATGTTCCTCCACAAGGAGCAGAAGGAACTCACAGCAAATGAAGAAAATGCAGAGAGTTTGATTGACAGATTTGAGATCAACGACACAGGTGAGTAAAGAGAGAGATGTGGACAATGTCATTTGGCTTGCTGTTCATCATCATGGGAAAAAATACTCTATTCTTTGGTGTTGTCATGTAATGATGCTAGTTTAGTTGTAAGATAATTTAAAGGCTGTGATGCCTGGCTGGCAAAATGAAAGAAGGAAAGAAAAGCAAATGGACGAGTAAGGCACATCAGCCTCAGGCTAATGGACCTGGCTAATGGATGTTGTCCAGTGTACTGTGGGCTAATTCACACATACACAAACAGCAAAACAGAGAAGATAAAAGATTCACAACTAGTCTGTGCCATTAATACACAGAAGACAGGGCTGTCCAAATTAATCAAATTTTAATTTCAGTTAAAATTTTGTCTTCCACTAATTATCAGAACAAGAGCTCTCAAAACACTTACTTTTAGTTTACTAAAGTTGAGTTGAGTTGAGTTTTTTAAAAATGATTTTGGTGTTAATTCTTCTGAATTATTATTAAAGTTCAAGTAAATCAAGATTCAAGACCTCCATTGTCATTGTACAAGCACAACAAAATTGCAAACATGCCAACTGTGGTGTGCAACATTAAAAACAACAAATAGGTTTTAAAAGTCTTGCCACTCTATTTCAAAGATACGTTCCTGCCCTTTTTTGAAGTGTAATAAACCCACTGTTTTGCCCAAGTTTGAGAGCAATTGAATTAAATAAGCTTCTCCAATAATTTTCATAGAGATTTGTGCCATAATTAAGGAGCCCTAACAGAAGACCTCACTTTTTGCCATTCTTTGCATAAACAAATGTGCTCATGTTTTTCTTTTTCTGCACTTGCATGATAACTGTATTGCAATTAAAAAACAAAACAAAACAAACATATTAAATCATACCATTATTGGTGATTTTATTCAAAATAAATCAAAAAGTGATCCAAACTGCTGAATCTAAAAGCAGGTACAGCTGGTATGAACCATCAGCAGTGTAGTCAGCAAAAATCAACCTTTTTCACAGCAGACAGTTTGTCAGCGCAATGAGAGCTCTGATGGTGGTGAAAGATATTTTATTAATGAAGTTAGACATGGCACTGAATCAGTTTACACAATACCAGGAACCCACAGCTAGTTCACCCAAATGAAATGCAGTCTTTTTTTTCTTTTTTTAATTTAATGTCAGATTTCTTTCCATTAAGTTCATTGTTTGGGCTGACTGTTCAGCTGAATTAGTTTTATTCCCACCTCAGACTAAAGATAATTACAGTACACTCGTGACATCACAATTCATTACCACCAGAAACTTCACAGAGGCTACATCATGGCTCTGGAGACCGCTCCACTGGTCAGTCCTCCACTATAATCTAATTTCAAATTTCTAAACAGCTATTTGATAGACTGTCATGAAATTTAACCCAGCTACTTGTGGCTGTAGGAGGACGACTTATAATGACTTTAGTTATCCCCTAACTGTTTTATCTAGCATGATCATCAAAGGGGTTTATGACCAAATATCTGTAATACACCAGCCTTAACTCTACCAGAGACATTATTGGAAGGACTTTGGTTTTACTATTAAAGTAACATGGTACAGATACAAATTAAATGCAGTTCTCTGGCTTGATTGTAGATGTTCATTGTTATAACAGTGCTGTTCTTCTTTTGTTAAGCCTTAAAGATGAAATTTAAGTCTTCTCATTCCTCCTCTTCCAGCCAGAGAAAACAGCTCGATGACCTTTGAAGGGTTCCTCAGGTACATGGAGTCCAAAGAGTGCTGTGTGTTCAACCAGGCCCACACATCAGTGTACCAGGACATGGACCAACCTGTTACCAGTTATTTCATCTCCACATCACACAACACCTACCTGACTGGAGATCAGCTAGTAGGGCAAAGCAGCCTGGATGCCTATGTTAGGTAGGGGAGCAATGTTTACATACAGTGTTCCTCTTCACTTAGTAGCATTTTAAAAAGCCACGCCCACTGCCAGAGGGAGTACTGTGAATATGCTTTAAGGCATTGAAGGTAAAGTGAGAATGCTTTGAATAGATTATATCATAAATAGGTTTTAGTGGATAAGTAGAGTATTCTGTACCATGCACAGCAAATGGGCAAAAATCCCCAAAATCTAAACAATATTTGGTGTATCCAACCTTTGCTTTTAAGTTTCATTGCCTTCTGTCTCTTCATATAATCCAAGACTGACTCTATGAAATGGAGATCAGGGTTCTGTGGGGGATATATCAATGGTTCTTGGACTCTTTGTTCTTCTTGCCTCTGAAGATAGTTTTTTTTTTTATGATTCCTGCTGTATTTGCTGCCTGTATATAAAAGATGGATGTAGTCAATATGACCTTACCCATCAGTTTCTTAATTCTGACTCATCTTTTTGGCCTTCACCATGTTGGGGTTTTTTTGGAGCCAGAAGTGAGCTACTTTAAATGAGAAGGATAGAGTGCTAAGTTATCAGCTAAGGCTTCCAAGCTTGGTTAGCAAACTGTATGCATAAACCAAATGGGTTCAATGCACAGACACAGACAGGTTGTACCACATACTAGGCCCTACAGATTTTCCTTCCCAGTGTCAACAAGTACTTGCTCATAGGGGGTCATTTGATTGCCTGATTGGTGTTTTTTTCTCATTTATTTCAGGCTTTTTACCTTACAATATAAAGCACCTTGAGGTGACTGTTGTTGCATTGCACTGAATCAACTAGTTGTTGTATTTGTGGCTTTTCAAACATGTGTTGCCAACAGAGAAGTTGCAGAGTGCCCTCTTGTAGACAAATGAACTATCGTCATAACCCAAAACATAGTTGAAGGGTGTTTCTTCCTTCTCTTTTTTAATTCTTAAGTTTTCACTTATAGCTGCTATAAATGCCAGTAGTGACAGGAAATAGCAAACATCACATAATAAATAATCTACAGATCCTAAAACCTTTGCACATTAATATGCGTAAACCCATGTGTAAAATTATGCTGATACTGGTCAAAGTCTACTTCTAAATTATCAAATTTAACCAGTAAAATATTATGACAAATAAAAACAATTTTTTAAAAAAATAGCAAAATAGCAGAACACAATAAATGGCTGAAATTAAGCTCTAAATTCCCTTCAGCGCAACATTATTCTCCCTCTCCAGGCCTACATGTTTGTCATTTGGATACTCTTTTGCGCTCTCGTTTCATTGACCCACTCCTGTGCTGAGGCAGACAGTGAAATTGCTGTGGTGCCTTTATGGGACAATGGAGGTGATTACAAAAGAGGCTGATGGAAGCAGAAGTGCTGTATTTATGGTTCCAGTGAAAGTGCTGAGTTCCCTGGCTGGCTGGTAGACCGAACCCATCAACCCAGTGCCCCGAGAGCTCTGGTTTACTTAGATAATGATGCAATGATCTTGAGAGGAAAGCAAACTGGCAGGAACAGTAAGCTGCTTTATGGAAATCCCACTAGCTCACAGGTGGGAGAGGGAAGAAAATAACATGAAGCAAATGTATACTAGTTACAAGGAATGCATCAAAAATACTTAAATATGCACCCTGGTATTTGTTAAAATGAAGATTGCTTAACTGGGGCTGTGCATGTATCACATTAACTCTCACTTCAAAAACTGTGATATGAGATAATTGTGTTAAGTAAATTGTAAAGAAAATGTTGAGAACTGCACACTTTTGTCCCCTTTTTCCTGAAAAAACTGACACTAGTTTTATTTCAAAGCATCAAAGCTAAAAAGATGAGTAGCCTTCTTTGCAACTTAGCATTACAATAGAAGCTGAAGAAAAGAGTTAACCCAGCTCTCTCAGAAGTTCAAAAATGCTTCTGAAGGCACTTGTAAAGATTTGTTAAAAAAGTGTATTTTCACCCAAAATCACTAATGTACAATCAATCAGTGGTTGTAGTCAGCTAGCAATCTGTGTCACTGACTGACACCTTTTTTTATAAGTGTGTGAATTGCCTTTGATCAACTTTATGCACTGCTGATTTCACCCTGCCAGAAAACCCCTATTTATGCAATCTTGTTTGTGTCTCTGTTTAAAGTTTTAGCTGAGCATGTTGTAACTAACTCAGAGCACTACAGTGCAGGTTACCTGATACCGAAGGTGAGCACAAGTACTCGAGGAGGGCATGATGACATAACACCTGGAAAGACTACTTTACTGTCTGCTGTAACTCTACCAAAGAAAGCAAAAGACTGACAGTGTGATGCTATGAACACTGCCTGCAACAACAGAGCCCTCATTTAACACTTATGTGACATTTTATAACTATAAAGAAAAGCACCTGAAAGCAGACATAGACTACAGGTGTTTTGCATGCACCAGGCTCCATTTAAAATACAAATAACTTCTAGACATGCACTGATTTAAAATGTCTGGGATAAAAGGCGGATATAACTGTGTGTCAGTGTTGCATGAAAAATATATTATAAGCAAAGGGATTATTTGCCCCAACCTCTTTGTGAAAGTGATCTAACTTTTTGTCCTCCACCATCAGAAAGCAATCTTGTATAAGATACAGTCTGTACAGACATATAAATATAATACCTAACACTGTTATTATTTTCACATAAAGAAAAGCACAGGAATGTAAATGAAGAGCACCATCGCAGGAAAGTTTGTGCCTCAAACTTGACTTATAGTTTCCCACATAGTGCTTTTTTTTGTTTAGCATGGCCTTGCTGCAGCTCAGTCTGCATGTTTCTCTGTATGCATGTGTGTGCTTCTGTTTGGAACAGTGCTCTGAGGAAAGGCTGTCGCTGCCTGGAGATTGACTGCTGGGATGGGCCAGACATGGAGCCCGTAGTTTACCATGGCCACACCCTCACCAGCAAGATACTTTTTAAGGATGTCATCACCACTGTGGGGCAGCACGCCTTTGAGGTAACAGCATGTAGTTTGTTACATGATTACTGCTTCTGGCGTACCAGCCAGCTCACTCACTCTTGTCTCTGCGGGCGCCGAGAGACCCTACCGAGCAGCATTTGCTCTCATTAATAACCTCTCTTGCCTTCAAACTGCCTTTGATTTAGCATTTCAGGCCATTCTCTGTGATGTGCAACCATACAGAGAGAACAGTCAAGTTGCTGGAAATAGGGTCTAAATGTCCTTTTTTTCTTTCTGGTTTGGATCTTTATTGACAGGTGTCTGCTTATCCACTGATTCTGTCTTTGGAAACCCACTGCTCCTGGGAGCAGCAGGAGGTCATGGCCCAGTATCTTATCTCTATCCTGGGGGAAAACCTGCTGATAGCTCCCTTGGATCACCCGACTGCTGGAGACCTCCCAAGTCCAAATGTAAGACTCAGAAGAAGTGAGAATTAGGCTGTGTGAGTAGCAAAAAAAAGAAAGAAGATGAATCTGTGTTTAACAGTAGAACAGCTGTTGCAAGCAGGAGAATGATGGTGTTTGCACCTATAAATCCTCATTGTCTGCCATAGCAAAACAAAACAAGAACAAAGTGAGACCTTTTCATCGTCACAGAGGGCCTCATTAGTCTCCCTTCCTGGGCTTCCCAGGCTCCCTGTCCTCCGCAAACACGCAGGGTAAATGGACATCTGCATTTGCAAGCCTCTTTAATCTCAGAGAGTCACAAATCTAATGTAACGTAGTAGACCCTGATAAGTGTCCATCACTTTGAGACTGTTGAGGCACTCAAACCGACTTCTCCTTTGAAAGCATCTGTCACAGCTCATTATGAAGTGACCGGTATGAAAGACAATGAGACTGCAGTATACTGACTATGATGAGGAGGATGAAGGGTTTTTTTTTTTCTTTTTTTCTCAGAGTGTGGATGAAAGTGTGCTGTCTCATGAGAATCTCTTTGGTACTTCTGATTTCTGCTGGAAAAATGAGCTGTGCTCTCTCCTTAGAGCACATATTCTCCATATCGTTTTTATCTTTATGACAAAGGAAGTAGCGGGCTTACATAGGAGCCTCGGCTCTAACGGTTTCATCATGACTATTAACCCATGCAGCTGGGACACTCAGTCAGTTTTCATGTTTTAAAATTATGCAACTTCACACACGCTCAAGTTACTATCTAATTATAAAAGTGGAACCAATCTGCGGTTTTCAGGATTCCCTCATTACTCCTACCAGTTACATCAAAAGGTTTTAAAGCTGTTTACACAACTTTTCTTAGCTGTGGAAAAGATGGAAAAGCCAGTTGTCTTGGCTCCATTTTTCAATTATCCAGAGTTAATGTGGGATTAGAACTAAGCTACAGTTAATTAACACGTTATTATGCTACTTTATTCTATTTTTACTGTCAGCGTGAGGCAAAACCACCCTCAAGAACCAATTATTCTTTCCTAAAGTGCATCAACATAAGCAAAGCCTCAATTTTAGCTCTGCAGACTATATAATTTTGTGTAAAAGTGATGGAAATTTCAAGAAGTGAAGGGGCCAAGTGAAATTATGAAGCTTGTCATTTTTAGACCATGTGGTGTCTTACAGGTTGTTAATGCTGGCATATCTGTAATTAGTTGGAATAATTTGCCTGTGCATACAGTATGCATTGACACTTAACATGGAGCTTCCTCCAGACCATAATGTTTCTTTTGTTTTTTTGGCTTTTAGTATATTGCTGCTCATTGGAAAAGAGAGCCCTTTAAAGTACTAACAGATCTGGAGTCCGGACGGTGAAATGCTGGAGCAGATGTTCGATTCAGTGATTCGATACACCTGCTGCTTCTCTTGCTTTTCTTCTTATCTGCTCTAACTGTGTGTATGTACTGTATGCCCCGCTGTGGATGTGACTCTTTGAAGAACAGCGTCTTTGTGGCAGACCATAGCGGCGGGAGGGGGGTGGTTTGTGCAACAGCAAAAAACGAAAAAATTTTGGTGTTTATGCCCAAAGTTTGAGGATGCAGAAACAGTTTGACTGATGCAAATATGTGGCGTGTTTTAAAAGTGCTGTGTGGATGTTAGTTTGCATTCATTCATGTGTGACTTAATCCTGTGGAGGATTGCCAGGACCTGAAGTATAAGGTCCTTATCAAGAATAAAAAGCTGAAGCGTCAGATTAAGACAGAGGATGCTGCAGAGAGAGAGGAGAGTGCAAATGAGGGTGAGGATGACGAGGAGGAGGAGCAGGATGAGGAGGAAGAGGATCATCAAACAAAAGCAAAGTTCTGGTCTCCCAGAAAGGCAGGGTCAAAGAAGAAAGTAAGTCAGGGTGTTTTTGTTTTTATTTTATTTTTTCCAGTCAGCTTAAAAAAGACAAAAGAAATTATCTACAAAAAAATTATGTTTGAAATGTAAAGGCAAAGGCATTTTGCATGAGAGCAAAAAGGCATAGCTTTCAACCTGGAACTGTTTCTGGAATTTCAATGCTGTTTTTTGTTTGCCTCTTCTGCCCTAAATGCATTGAGTAGAAGAAGAAGGTGGTGGTAGCTGAGGCTTTGTCTGACCTTGTTATATACACAAGGTCTGTCAAGTTCATCAGTTTTAGTCACTCCAGGGACAATCAAAACTATTATGAGAACACATCAATGGAAGAGAAGAAGGCTCGCAAGCTACTCAAAGCTTCAGGTAGAATCATTTATTGATTTGAAATCATTAAACAAGAGAAGTAGGATTTATAGATTAAAGTAATAAAGAATGTGTATTTGTAATTGTGAATGTTACAAAATATTATTTGGATGATCCCAGCAGATTTCTCTTGATTTATCATCCCACTTTTGCAAAGTGCTCAGTGTGCATAATTACATTTCTCATCCAGGAGTCTTCGGATGGAAAATGCAATTACAGTATACCGGCTATAAATTCCCAGAACAGCAAAGGCATATTGAACATGACATATACGTTAGAAGGAAGTAATTTTTAAGGAATAAAGCGTGAGAACAAAAACCCAGAAATATGACTCGTGCTTTCATTGCTGGGGAAGTGAAAAGAGCCCTCAGAGGTTCAAATCAGCGGATAATCAGTTAAAGTGTCAGCACGCCGCTGAGCCGCAGCATACTGGAGAAACAAAGTGATAGAGAGAAATGAAATCTGTTTCCTGCTGAGGAGGAATGACACTTTTCCACACATACAGCTACATTATGAGCCGGTTGACTTGGGTGTCAGCAACCATGAGCAGTCTCAGCAAATCTAGCTCAAAAGCCTTGTGGTGTCGACAATCTCTGCAGGAAAATCAAACGGCTACTGTGTTAAAGATAATTTATAGACTGAAGGTGTGTACCATGCTTTTCAGTCCTCAGAAGGAGGATAATTATACATGGATCAAAATGTAATTTCTTGAGACATTATCTTCCTTTTGTTTACATTAAACTACATAGCAATTCACTTTGTGCGATGTTTTACAATCACAATTCTTTCTATTTGAATAAAAGCAACACATTAAGGTTGACAAAACCAAAAACCAGTAATTAGCTTGAACTCTAGTGTAATAAATTTGAATCTTTCCAATGAGAAATAGGGGGATATGTCCATAATCTGCTCGGGACAAATCAAGTCCATGCAGATAATGTGTCATGTGGTTCCATTAAACAAATCAACAGCTGTGAAGTCTTAATCAGTGGGCATTCTGATTAATGTGTGTCGACAGCTAATCGTTGTCACTGACACGTTGGTTGTCCCGTCTCGCTTTCAGGTTCGGATTTTGTTGAACACAACCAGAAGTTCCTCAGTAGGATTTATCCAGCGGGCTTGAGGATGTCTTCCTCAAACTATAACCCTGTGGAATTTTGGAATGTCGGTTCACAGCTCGGTGAGTTGGAAGAGCACGAGCGAAGACTCACATGAAATACTCAGATACACGCTCATTATGCACACATAAGATATTTTAGTCAGAGAGCTCCTCTTTGAAATGGCTTATTCATTACAGCAGCAGAGTCAGAGTCTGACGTCTGAGCCCTGAGCTCACAAATGTGTTACATACAGTACAGATACTGGGCAGTGATGAGATAACATCCCCTGGAGCCTACAGGTGGATGCTACAGGTCAGAGGGGGGAGATGGGAGATTTTGCATAAAGTTTTTTCTTAAATAGATCACCAAATGTGGAGGGACTGTTTTGTTATGTGGGAATTACTAAAGTTCTCATAATGCCTGAACTACATACACACGCCTGCATGTGTATATACTGTACACATGCACATTCATATTTTTTTTTTTTAAAGAATCTGAGATTCATTTAGTTTAGCAAAATTTTCCAAGTGCATGCAGTGTTATCTATTATGCAGTTAAGAAGGCTGCCAGAGTTATGGAAATATTTATAAAGCAGTTAATTAATTAGACCAATCTAATTACAGAAATGAATAGGGCATAAATAATAGATGATTCCCAAACAGTTTAATTTCAGAATAATTAAAGACACTAATTCAACAAATAGGTATTTATTGATATCTTAATGGGCAATAAAAAAAAGATCACATATCAAGTAATAACTAAGAGCTAATGATTATTAATGAAATAATCAGTGTTTTGCTCTCACTTATGTTTCTTTGAACGAAACCCTAAAAATATAAATTTTAATGCGTAAAACAATTTTTTTCCCCATCGTGTCAGCAGGAAACAAAACACCTTTGACACAAACAAACAAACTGCGTTTTTACTTCGGTCCACTATGAACTATTGAAATGAAGAGAACTCCAGCCCAGAAGCCCGACTGTCAAACTTTAAAGGGAACACCCGGGCCCAGTGTCCTGTCGATTACCTGTGAAAAGAACATTTCATTCCAATCTACAGCCTGACTGCCTCATCTGTGTTTTCCCCCAGAGCTCTCCCGGCCGTTATCACATCTTTTTCAAATCGATTTGCACCCTACTAAATGCCCCCTTTCTTTAAATTACAGCTGGCTTTCGGTCAGAGCTCTTTTTTTCCTCCACAGTTATTATTAGTGTTGAGCTTGCCTCCATATGACATACCTGTCCTCCCCGAGTAACTATGCAGTAGTGCATGATTCACCCCTGAGGCAATCTCCGTAAACAGGTTCTTGGCAAAGGACGATATTTGCAACACTCTAAGCATTCTGGTTTACGTTTGCAGTCTTTTTGCAGTCCAAACAGCATTGACCAATCGCATTGGAGAAGGTTTGGTTGCATGCAGGGAAACAGGTTGTGAGGAGCGCAAAATAGGGATTGCACTTGTCAAAATGTAGTTTCTACGCCAACGGTTTTTGTCTGGTGACGACTCAGTTCTTTAAAATGTAAATGCATTTGTAAGCAATGATAACACATTTTTCAGGAACTGTTGGCCCGGATATCAGAGAGCTATGCCCAAATGCCCTGAGACATTGTCCCCAGAGGCTAAGTTGTTGGATTGCAAGTCATGCGTTTCCGTTTTTTGTTACGGTCGCTGTGGTTTCCATTAGTTTCTTAGTCATTCTTAGCGTTGTTTTCATCCACTGCCCTCTGCATTCCTTTGTCTCTGTCATCATTAGTGTTAGACTTCATGTCTTGTTGCTTTTTTTTGTGTGCGTACTTTCTGTTTCATATTTACATTGTTTTTTTAATGACCTCGTTTTGGTTTTAATTCCTGTTCGTTGGTTATTACCTTCCCTATCCTCAAACACAGGGATTCACTTGTGTTTGATTTTTGTCCATCTGTGTCTTGTTCCAGCCTGGGTCTCATTCCCAGTCCGCCCTCTGTGTAAATATAGGCGTGTCTTTCCCTTTGTACTTGTTCCGTCTTCCTCATCTCTGTCCCCAGTGCGTGCTAGTTTGAAATTTCTTCACCTTTTGGACCCGGTTTTATCAGCTCTTTTGATAAAGCTCGCTCTTCGCATTATCTTTGAGCATGTGCATCTGCATTCAGGCCTTAAGCTCTGGTTAAAAATGTAACAGATTGCCCATGAGGTTAAAGTCACAAGCCTTATCTGTCTGACACTGTCTTTGCCAGTGTTCCTGTCACTCTGTCTTAACACATACTCTTCATACATCTTCATCAGTCAGCCAGCCAGTCACTGACTCTGACATGTAGCCTCGCTGATCGCTGAGCCGTGCAGATGGTGATCAAAGCTGCAGGAGTCTGCGGAACAAAGCAGTAGCCTAGAAGGATCAATTGCTGTTAGACGAGCAGAACATCCACAGGGCTTCGGCAACACACGGGGAGAGCACAGAAAGAGAAGCTGAAGGCTGCAGAGCAACATGGGGGTTCACACTGAATTGTTTCTTTGCATTATTTATATACGTTATTCCACCCTCATCAATGATTTCTGTCCGGCCAGAGAGAGACATAATCTGGCAGTCTATTCTGATGCCTGAAATCTGTAGTCAGTGATGATGTGTGCAGTGCGCATGCCAAAACATAACTGTGCACAGCAGAACAGCCCACTGCGCATTCAGTCATTGCACAGTTGGTAATTGTGAATGGCTCCCTGATGCAATGAAAGCCATTGTTGCAGAAACATTTCAAGTCATTGTATAATTTAACTCTCTCCTGCAGAATGAAAATGAGCTTTAGAAAACAGAAGGTATGCAGGGATCATCTCACCCTGGTTGTGTTATTTAACAAGCTTTAGGCATTTGCAATTTTTGCTCCACTGTGTTGTGTCTCCTTGTTTCATTGTTCAGAGACTGTCCTGTGGTGTTTTGCAGTGGCACTCAATTTCCAGTCTCCGGGCTTGCCTATGGACCTTAATGATGGACTTTTCCAGGACAACGGGGGTTGTGGCTACGTCCTGAAGCCAGCAGTTCTCATGTCCAGTCAGATGAGCTTTGATCCCAGCAGCAGCCAGCACAAGCGTAAATCAACATCCCTGCTGCTCAAGGTACAGCTATGGAGCACTAGACCCTGAATAATCCACTCATGGTGCATTTATGGATTAAGGTGTAACGTTACCGGACTGTCTGTGGGTATGTGTGCTTTACGTGCACGTATAAGTGTGGATATCCCTCACAATGTAGGGCACTGTGAAGCAGAGCTCATCATATTCCTTGCACTTCTTGCCTGCAGTTAAATACTTTCCTGTCGGATGCTCTGAACCAACAATGATGTAAAACTCCCCAAGAGTGTCTGTTTAATTAGATTATCTCCTTTAGAAAATTAGGAAAAGAAAGACAGGAGTGATCTAATGCAATTAGACCTGGGGTCCAATTAATAAATCATCTCTCCTTCATTATTTTAAGCATCTTGGGGGACAGTAATAGCAGCACTTGTAATGTACAAAGCCACACAGCAAAAGTGAAAGAAGCTGTCAAAAAAGCACGGTCACGTATCTTTTTCTGAGCTCATAAGGAGAACTGTCATGATTTGATCTTATGAGAAGAGTTTTGAGAGATATCTGAGGTTATGTACTGCTTAAACAGCATGGGGAACAGTGTGGGATCACATGAAGTAAAGGCAGAGGAGGGAACATTATTATGCTGATATCAGTTTCATCATTGATCATAAGGCGTAAAGAAAAAAAAAGAATTCTTTAAAGCTTGTATCACCTAAACTAAAAGCGCAAACAACAAGGAAACAATTTAGTCACATAGGCTTGAGATGTCCGTTTATCCCTTTTAAACCTTTGTGGCACTGAACAAAAAGCCCCCTTTATCTGCAGAAACACTAGACTAGCACTAGTATACAATTCCATCCATCCATCCTCTTCTGCTTATCCAATTCAGGGTTGCGAAGGGACTGAAGCTTATCTCAGCTGCCTTAGGGCAAGAGGTAGGGTCCACCCCTGACTGGTCTCCAGTCTGTTGGATGGCCAGCATACAGCGACAGACAATCATTCACATTCACATTTACTGGCAATTTAAAGTCACCAGTTAACCTAACCTTACTAACTGTATGTTTTTGGAGTGTGGGACTGAACCTATGCAGACACGGGGAGAACATGCAAACTGCAAACTCCACACATAAAAGCCCGGCCAGATGCTGGAGTCATACCCAGGACACTGTTGTTGTGAGGCAACAGTGCTAACTACCGCGCCACCATGCTGCCAATAAATATTGTATACTAGTATACTTATTGGCAAATTCTTCCAATACCTGATTTTAAATGGGCAAAACGCCTGATGACCATGTGCCTGCAACTAGTGAAATTTTGTTCAGCTTCAACTGTGCAGAGCGGAACTTTGTATTAAGCGCTTATTCACACATTTTTTTTAGTGAAAGGAGTCACCACGGTAAACATTACCTGCTATAACCCTAAAGTGGCATGTTAGCGCTAGCATTTGACAAATGAAAGCATGCTAAAGTTAGCGTGTAGAATATATCAGTACACTTTCACACCATAACCAGCATAGCTTTATGTGCTCAGTGTTGCTTTTCTTTCTTTTTTTTAATTTGTTGCTAAAACAGCAACCACGTAACCTTCACTGCCAAGGAGATTATGAATTTGCATGGATATTAGACCCACTTAGAAGTGATTGGTTGTCAGTGTTGATTGGAATCCGGATTCGACTTTTAGGAAGGATTTAATATTTGACACCTTGCATCATATTTTCACATATAATCTTCTGCGTCCAGGGACCCCATTTATGCATGGTATGAAGGGAGTTTTCAGCCTTGGCTGAGTTATGCAGCCTTTAACTTATTAGTATTTTATGTTTCTGAATAGAATATCTGGTAAACTCCTGTCACATTGCTTTTGTAAATCTTTGTAAATCTTTGTAAATCTTTGTAAATCTTACATCTGACGAAAAAAATACTTCTTGGTCAGACAGTGTTTTACAAGGACAGACTCAAGTTAAACAAATACATGTCAGACATTGTCTTCTAATAGAATATGCACAACAACACACATCATGGCGCATAAATATGAATGTTGTGTGCTATGCTTTAGGGTGCCCTGGGCCCCACCTTTATTTATTCACATCATCACTCTGTATTATTCGATAACTTCGGGGAAAATCGCGCAATCTTGACACAGCCCTCAACTCAGTGAATCAGACTCATGAGTAGCAGACGGTGTTGTAACTTAGGTAGGGGTGTTTGGGTTTTCAATCTTCAATCTCAGCATTAAATTATTCATCTGTTCAGGAAAACAATATTTCCCCTTGAGCTTTCATAAGAGTTTTTAGCATAAAACTGTCAAGTACGTGCAAAAGCTTTATTTAATGATGACTCCAACCTGCTAGCTATGAACTCACAAGTAGGGACCATTGTGACTGTGAAGTATCAGAACCTTTGTGGTTTTGTAGCATGACTACAGAAGAGGAAAGGGACTGTAATTTTAGGCTGGACACTGTAAGGCTACATCAGTGCCAAGCGGGGCATGTCGCGATAAGTACATGCAGGTTTGTCTTTGATCAGGGCCAGTGAGGGAAGGCTCAGTGTGAGACGACTGCAGATAAGCCTGCCTTTCTCCAGACTAGTGTAATTACAAGCCCTCCCTCCTCTTCTCTTCTCTACTCTTTTCTTCTTACTGATTCTTACTGATTCTTACTGTTTCTGAGGTTCTCACTAATCATTTATTTAAATTTACTGTCTACCTCTGTGTGTGTTTGTCCACAGGTGATTAGTGGGTCCAACCTACCCTTACCCAGGAGTGGAAAAGCTCTGGACCCCTTTGTGAGAGTGGAGATTCATGGGATTGCATCAGACACCTGCAGAAAAAACACACATACTGTCAAAAACAATTGTAAGTGCCACAACACAAACTGCGCATATCACAGCGTACCAAGACACAGCAATCTGTTCTCCATTATGTTAGATCTAGCTTCACTTTGATCAGTTCAAGTTGTGTTTTGTCAGAATTAACTCTAGATCATTGAAACTCAGCTCAAAGTGTTGTACTTTAAATTTTAAAGAAATTAGGAAGGACAGATTTCATGTATGTATTTGTACATGGGGGTGAGACGAGACAAGGAGGGAGAGAAGGAGGAAACAGAGTGCCAGAGGGCCCTGGAGGGACTACATCTGGTACTCTGTTATGATGTGCATGTGAACATTAATCATACAATCATTTAATAAAACAGGTGAGGTGAATACAAATATCATTTTGGATTGAGAAACTTGATAAAATTGTTTAAAAAAATTTCAGCAAACCCTTTAAAATCCAGTCAACACTCGTCATGTGTTGTCATCTGGGAGTCTGTTGATTGCTGGTCAGTTATCCCAACAGCTTTTAAATGACAGTGTTTCCACTGTTAGATCAAGTGTTTGTGATTTTTGTGGTCGCTTCTCCTCCATACCACTGCATGTCAGTGAGCTACAGAGCACTGCAGTGAAAATGGTTGAAACTCCAGTCAACATTTTTCTGCAACATTAGCTTGCTAACTGCAACAGAAACTTTAATTGTTGCTTTGCATTTGAAGTTGAGGTCTTTGCAGGTGACAGCCACTTTATGTTTAGCTTGCACACATTGCACTGGGCACAGGTAAAGTTAAAATGATGGCAGGATTGTCAGGAATGGAAGGCTGTTTGGTAAACCATCTTGAAGGTAGTTTTCCTTGCTTCAGAGTGGGGCATAGTTGGGCATAGTTGATAAATAGTATTAAAATATTATAGAAAAAACATTTTAAACATTTTAAAGACAGAATCAAGATGTAATCTAATTTCAGATATAATTCTGGTTGATTATTTCTGTGTTCTTTTGGCATCTGGAATCTATCTCAATTAGATGTTACTGTTACTATTCAACCCTGTTTGTATGCTGAAGTAAAATTATTTAATATTCCAGAAACATTATGAGACAGAGACATGATACTCAGAGAATCTTGGAAAAATTCTGGCGCTAGTGGTAAAATTATAACTTTCAGAAGGAAAAAAAAAAGATTAACCCCTAGCTTTGGGAGACAAAGATAGTAAATCTTTTAAGTTTTTTTTTTGTTTTTTTAATCATAAAAAAGCCTCGAGTCAACCCTCCATTGCTGATGCAAACCCTTATTTGCATGTTCACATTGTTATTGTGAACATGCTCAGAAAATGGAACATGTGCAAAACTGAAAATATACTATATATAAGGCAAAAAAAAATGTGTGTACA
Source organism: Tylochromis polylepis (assembly GCA_015107715.1). NCBI lineage: Eukaryota > Metazoa > Chordata > Actinopteri > Cichliformes > Cichlidae > Tylochromis > Tylochromis polylepis. The sequence continues at coordinate 25,771 of VVHJ01007272.1, forward strand.
TTTCTAATGAGCTTAAAATCAGTATTTAGTATGAACACCTTAATTTTTCAGCACAGTCTGAACTCGCTTAGGCAGCGTTTCTTGTCATTTCTCTAAGTAGTTTTCAGGAATAGTTCTAAAGGCTTCTTGAGGGACATTCAAAGCTCTTCTTTGAATGTTGGCTGCCTTTTATTCTGTTCTGTCAAGATGATGTCATACTCATGTGTGTGAGTATGTCATTGTGTGTTCTGCTACTCAGGTATGCTTTTATTGCATTGGCAGCATGTTTGGGATCGTTGAAATGCTGAAAAATAAGGCCATTTTCAATCAGATTCTTTCCAGATGATCAAAATTTGATGTTTACAAAAGCTTCGAGAACTATTGCTTAAGACCACTTTAACAAAAACACAAGAAAGTATGGCTCTTTGGAAGCAAAATGTAAAGAAATAAGGGCTGGCTTGACAATATTGCGGAGTACTGTATTTGTTAATTTGCCACTTGGCAGATCAGCTGCTGAGTGGTAAGAGCGGTTTGTAGAAGGACTGGGTTGAATTGTATACCTGCAAAATACTGGCATGGTAGCATCGTTATTCTTATTGAGACGTCTGCATTTATTTCAAAGCAATAAGTGAAACCTCGGCGTTGGTAAAGTGATTAACTCAGGTTGAACAATAAGCTGAATTAATGGTAACTTTACTTCTTGCACAGGTTGTCAGTGTGTCTTAGCTTCAGAGCACTGAAGATGAGCTCAGGCGGTGTGTAATTTCAAAAGCCAGTGACAACTTTAATACCACCTCTTCAAACAAGTATTTTATGCGTATCTACACTTCTGACAATAATTTCATGATAAAGTAAAAGTCAAGTTTGTAATATTTCGAGTTCGCCTGAAGACAGCTGGAACAAGCTGAAAACCCAACACTGTCATATTATCACCCTGTAAAACAGAACTTGTTTACTTGTTATTTATCTGCCACTGTACATTAGAAGTCATTTGAAGTTGTGTTTCTGGCCTCCAGGTGAATATAAATCACATACTCTGCCTTTGAAATCTGCTTTGGGCTCCACTAACTTATGACAAAAATATATTTACAGGCTCCAAAATGCTTTACTATGTTCATTAGCTAACCCCTTTTCTTTGTCTGTCCTAAGTTTTAGCAGTCTGTGTTCAGTGGATATGTGGAGTCATTTTATTCAAATGATCTAAGACTGGTTAGACTCAACCAAAACCATAAATTACAAACCCAAGACAATGATCTTCGTAGGCAGGTGATAAATTTCTGTGTTCATCATTACAGTTGACTCCTTTCACATACAGGTAGTCATGTGATCCAGTGTTTGATCCAAAATATTAATTAGCACCTCAAAAAAACATTAACTGACTCTAATGAAGTTGTTAATTCTGTTCTAGCTCTGCGTCCTCGCTGGGATACTGACATGTCCTTCACAATTCGCTTGCCTGAGCTGTGCCTCGTTCGCTTCTGTGTCAGAGATCAGACCGGCATTCTCAGCAGCGAGTTTGTAGGCCAGTACACCCTGCCCTTCAACAGTCTGAAGAAAGGTGAGCCACAAGGCAGAAAGATCAGCAAGTGCTGGAAGGTGGAGGGGTGTAGGGCAGTCCGATGAAGGGCTAAATTACATCAGGTGACAATGTGGGGCATCATTGTATTTCTCCTAAACTCCCAGCGTCAGCATTACTGAAGGTTTATCTGTGCTTCGGTTGAGTTTTTATGGAAATGATCCTGTATAACCATACGTAATGTACTTTTCTTTTTCACACCTCCAGGCTACAGGTGGGTGCCTCTCCAATCCAAAGACGGTTTCAGCCTGGATCCAGCCTCCCTATTCGTCTATATCTCGTATTCCTAAAAAATACGTCTCTGTATCAGACTCTCTCACATGGCGACACAGGAACACACGCACACCTTGCCAGCAGATAGAGAAGCGTGGCTGATGTGGGAGCAGCAGCGGCAGCAACAATGAAAATATATAAATAAATCAAAAAGAATCATTTCCTCAGATATAAATACCACTTTTATTGTCAGAAAATAGAAGTGCATTTATTTTTCCCCACTGCCTGCAACTGAGTGCTGCAGAAGAAAAGACCAGAAGGCTCCACTGAGTCTAAAAACACACATAATGGTTCTCTCCTTGCATCTCTAAAGTAATAGAGACATTCCTAGAGTAATGATTTTAGAGGAGTAGATTGATCTCTTTTTTTTTGGTAAACTTGATTGCACATGCTGTAAAAGGATCTTGCACATCCACAACATTTTTTTGTGGGGGAAGGAGGTATTTATCATTAATGATCAGCTAAACAATATATCAGGCCTGAAACAGATGTGTACCACGAGGATAAATTAATACTCCATGAGCACAGTTTTGAAAGAGTACCATCTTACAGTCCTACTTCCCTGTGAGAGACCCTTCAGGGAATAATATAAATAAGATTCACAGAGGTATACATAATTTAACCAGATCCAGTTCAGGGAAGTCTATTTCTATCCTCTTTCGCCACTAAATCACTATGAATGAGGCAGAGGAAAGTACAGGTCAGCAGGCCTGTCAAGAGAAAGGACAGCATTAAGATAACATTAAGACCTGGTTGTGCCTTGAAAGTGTGTGTGTTTTATTTTTCTTTCTTTCTTTTTTTTTTTTTTGTCATCATGTGATTGTCTGCCTTCGTGTGCCGGTGCACACATGTGCTAAAGTGGTGCTCAAATACTCCTGATGGATAAGGCAAAAGGCTGGTGAGGGGGTGAGTGTTAACTCAGCCCCACGGGCCAAAAAGGCAGAGTTGTCATCCTGCTCACACTCTCTCTCTCGCCCCCTCATGCCTCCAGTCCCACCGGTCAAGGACAACGCAGTTGACGCAGCCTGAGGGGACAAACACACTCAGGTAACACACCGGCGGCGCTGCATCACCCCCTCTTTAATCTGTCGCATCAACAGTCTCGGCGACGTACACGTTTACAAGGTCTGGTTTTTGCTCTCAGTAAAAACAAAGTCAAGTGCAAATGAAAGTGCCACAGTGATTAAAAAATAAGTTTCCTTCATCCATCACCAAGGTAACATTAGAAAAACTAGTGAACAAAAGGCCTTCATTCGATAAAAATTTAGAAATAATAAAAGGCTAAATCCTATGTCACACAGTAAACAGTCTGCTGTGTCCGTTCAGTCTGTTTTGTAACATTATCCACACACTCCCATCTGCTGGCAGTGTTTTCAGGTCTGGAATGAGATAAATATCTGATAAATAGGTATAACTGGAATGCACTGTTTGGTATACAGTGCATCCTTCCTCTTCTCAGGCATCTCCCTCTCAAATCCATGAATGCGGTAGCTCACTCGATGTGGTTGCACCCCCTGTTGGCAGTAAGCCTGCACTGCAGCTCTCTGAGGTCAGACAGCAGAGTTTCCAAGAGGGAACCAGATCTCCTGATCAAGCAACTTTTCGTCCAGTTTAATGTTAGTTGCAGCCACAAAAGCCTTCTTGCTCTTTACTACCACTTCCAGCACCATCCCATTCAGCTGTGTGACCGACGTGTACTCCACCTGTGAGTATGAAGGAGACACTTTAGTTACCTGGCTTAAGATGTGGTTTTATAATTCTACCAAACTTTTTAATGCATGAGATTCTAAATAAGAGGTTGTAAGAGGCTATAAATTGTGTGGGAATATAATGATCAGTAGGTCAAAGATCATGTTGCAAATCAGCACAGAAGGAACTCACATTATAATGAAATATGACTACAAGTACGAATGTGTTTATTATATAAGTCTGAATGAGAACAATTCATCTGAAGAAGTATTGAAAGCACAAAGCAAAAGAAAAACAAACTTTTTTTTCATTAGAATGAGCTGTACATGTGACAGCTAATGCATAATAACAAAATCCAGCAATCAAGGGTTCAAGGATGCGCCATCATATTAGGTGAAATTTGTGATTTTGGCTATACTGCACAATTTCTTTTTTTTTTCTTTTTTTTCTTTTTTTTTTTTAAACTAACCACTTCAGTTTAGAAGTTAAATTGAAAACAAATTTCCCATGTGAAAGGCACACAGACTAAGAGTATTAAGTACTATTAGCTGATTATCGAAGGATAAATATTACTAATAGCCCTTTTCCACTTGACTCGACACTACTCAGTTGATCACATTTTCAGATTGCCTCAGATAGCTTGGAATGCCAGCCATGTAGGTATTAAAAAAGTACCTGGTGCCACGTATTACCACCTAATGGAAAACCCAAAAACCGAGTGGAGCCGAGCCAAGCTGAGCCATTAGGTACTAGTGGAAAAAGGTTATAAATGTACTAGCTACCCTGTAATACAACTAAATACCAAAAGATGTCATGACTGTGTCTAATCATGGATAGAGGGAAGGAATGATGGCACTACCAGTTCATTGAAGGTGGGGTTGACATTATTGCGGACAATCTTTGTCTTCCTCTTGGAGCGCTGCCGAGGGTCTGGCCTCAGGTATGTGATAACATAGGCATCAGGGTTAGAACCGTTTGGGTGCTTCTGTTGAAGAGAGGAGAATGGACAGCAAACCAGAGGAGAATGAGCACACGCCACAAGTACACTCAGTCACATGATAGCAACTCATGCATTTTTGCAAACTGCTGAAGAGTAAACTGAGCATCAGAATGGGGACGAAAGGTGATTTAAGAGACTTTGAATGTGGCGTGGTTCTTGGTGCCAGATGGTAAATGACCCGGTTCTTATAAAGCACTTTTCTACTCTACCTGAGCACTCAAAGAACTTGCCTCATTCATACAAGCACTTTGTTTTATGGCTATCTAGCATTTATACTAGTTGTTTTCCGATGAATGCACCGGAAGGTTGGTGGTTCGATCCACCATCCATCCAATTAGTAGATAACCGATTTATCTCCTGAGCCACAGCCAATCACTCAAACCAGACAGGAGTGTTTCAGAAACTGCTGATCTGCTTTTTCACCATGTCCTTCTCTATGGTTTATAGGGGAGGTTCTAAAAAGACAAAGAATCTAGTAAGCAGCAGTTCTTAGGGCATAAATACCTTGTTGACATCAGAGGAAAACAACCAAACAGTTCATGGTAGTGGTGGTGTAATGGACATGGTCCAACTAAGGATCATCTCCTACAGCTTAACACACCGTGACGCGAAACTTAAATTATCTCAAACATTTCTTTAACATGACAAGGAGTTCACTGTACTCAAATGGCCTCCACAGGTGCCAGATCTCAGTCCAGTTGAGCACTTTTGGGATGAGAGATTCACAACATGAAAGTGCATCTGTGTGACACTATCATGTCAATAGGACCAAAATGTCTGAGGATTATTTCCAGCACCTCGTTGAATCTATTTCATGAAGAATTAAGGAATTCCGAAGGCAAGACGGTCCAACCTCATACTAGTGTGACTAAGTTAATGAGGTGAACCTAATGAAGTATCCCATGAGTGTATATCTGATACAGAACCCTAACTATACATGGTTTACTCTTGCTAAATGCTGCAGGACAGTAATAAGACTAAATGAAACTTACAATGTTCTTCAGGTGTTTTATCAAGACGGAGAGCTTGTAGTTGGAGTAAGTAATGTAAAGCTGGACCTGAGGCTGCTCTCCTGCAACAGATAATCACACAAGTGCAATTAGATCACAGCAAAGGATTTCTTATAAATAAACTAATATCACACTTTTCTCAATATGCCACGCAATCAACGCTCACATTCAGATATTTTTTCCATTGTTTTTACCTGCACTTTTTGGACCTCGGTTATGCCCTGGACCATCCAGAAACAAGCTGCAGACAAATTCATTCTGCAGGTGGCAAATTGAGACACTTTTCAAGTTCAGCTCTAATGGGGAAAAAAACTAATCATAAAGGACAACTAAACCAGGGAAGGAAGAGAAACTCACTCCTTTGCATGGTCCTTCAAAAAGCTCTTTTAGGTATTTATTCAGCAGAGACATCTTCCTGCCTGGGGTGAATGACATCTGGTACCAGCTCGGAAACCTTAGGAGCAAAGAAGTGGAAGCGAAGTCATGCATCTAATTATGTAATTACTATGAGAACAAGCTGTGCAACAAAATATAATATGTGTGAGCAGGAGTTATGTTAATTTATTCACTCACTGTGGTAATGCTGATTCAATAAAGTATTTCTGCAGCTCCCTATGGATCAGCTCAAACTGTCCAAATGTTTTCTCACTGGTCAGAAACCCATCGTCAATGGTTATCCTTAGGTCATAGAGCTGCAAATCAAACATGGCCAATTATTATATTTGGTAAAGACTACAGGAACTGTGTTAAAGCTTCCAGGGAGATTGTTTTAGTAGCTCAAATCACTGCTCATATGCAAACTCCTTTATTTCCACTGCATTTATGCAAATACCTGAATCCTTGATCCTTGCTGTTATGTCTACTATAGACTGAATGTGACTAGAAGAACAAGCACTTGACATCAGGACAGCTCTTCAGATCAAGGAGTAGTAAATGCCTACAAATACTCCTCACCCAACCCTTGGGAAAGACTTTATAAGCACAAGACTGCCTTCTGACAAGCTGTAAGTGACAGCAAACACACACACTGTCAACGCAGTAGTGAGGGCTATTCCTCTCAGATCAAAAAAATGTGTGAATTTGCTGTCAGTTCCAAGTGTTTTATTGCCTCCTCCAGCTATTTGGACCTAATAAACAGCCCTGTGGTGCATCAGGTAAAATCTCTTTTATAATGGTGTGTTTTGTTACTGAGGCCAAAGTGCAGTTGCAGGCTTACCACATCTTTTCCCTTGGCAGAGTATCCCAAAATGACAGCTTCCTGAATGTTGCTAGAGGGAGCAGGAGCACTCTCCCGGGGTAGGGTGTCCTTTTTCTTGGGCTGAACCATGTTGTGTGCCAGGAAGTTAAACTTGACTGCAACACAGTCCATACTCTCCTTGATCTTCCTACCACAGGTGTAACATAAACAGCACATATTAAATGCAATTTAAATGTATTTATTTGCAGAAGGATTATATGTGTTGTTAGGAAGACGTTGGTGTGCCACACACGTTACATTACTTTGTGAAGAAGGATGTGGCCTCCAGATCAGTATCATGAGGCCTGAGGTTGTTCTGGACGTACTGCAAGTCATTAGAGTCCTTCAGCTCTGGCATTCCTGCATGTAGCATCTGGAAATTTACACAGTGGGTGAAAACCTGTTTTACGGGATGTTGTCTGTTCTCAGATAAGGCTAAAAAGGCACTGTAGTGTTATTTAGTCTTACCAGCTCCAACAAGCTGAGTATGAGTGCAGAACGTTGTCTGATTATGTTGTAAGCCTCACAGCAGAGTTCCACGAAGCGATGCAAGCGTTGAGGCTTCTGCCTTCCACCAGTGATGAAGTGGTGCATCTCAGATGTAAAGATGAAGGGAGACCGGTCCCTATTATTGAGTGGGAAAAGATTTTTGTTGAATCATACATAACACTCTTTCCTTTTTCTAAATGCTGCTTTCCCTTTT
>VVHJ01007275.1:3116-22897 GCA_015107715.1 Tylochromis polylepis
GTAAAAATAAAAACTTGCCAGAATGTATCTTTCTTTAATTATCATCTCTATATCAGTGGCTGGAAAATGTGTATGTGAAACCAGTAAGTTCTGCTATGGCAGCTTGTACTCAGCACACTTGCTTGTTCACCCCACTGAGAGGGGCAAAAGGGCAAAAATAATGAATGAGATGCACAGACTTCCCCGTGTTGTGTTTCCATCCATCCTTTCTTTATCTGAGAACAACATTTCGTATTTAAATAGGGAATCATACAGTGATGGGACAAAACAACACAAAAACAGGAAAGAAAACATACAAACATCCTTAAAAACATCTTCCACTTGCACGACAAGATATAAAAATAAGGGAAAAAACAAGGAAGAACACTTAACTAATCTGAAACAGTTGAGCATCCATTTTACAGAAAGCCTCGAGTTCCCAGGGCTCACTGATTGCCTGGCTGAGGTTTGATGACGAACAATAGAGGGAGGGAGAAGACGGTGTAGCGTCAGCTTCTGGAAAACTATTTGCAATTATAGCCCCACAGGATGTAAATTGTAAATTTCTCCAGACAGTCTGGCTATCAGCGTGTAGAGACTGGTTGAGTGTAGGTCAGGCAAAAACAACAACACAGAGAATGACGAAGCAGCTTCACAGTTCTCATGTAACCCTCCTCACTGACCTCTCACACCCCCAAACTCACTGGAACTGAACATCAGCTTTGTAAGCCTTTGTTATTTGGAAAGGACATGCAGTGTCAAACAGCCAATCGGGTACATACAATCATCATAAAAAAAAAGAAAAAGAAAGAGCAGCATGCCATTGCAAATGATGTGAGCAAACACCTTTGCAAATGTGTTCAGTGTTACACAAGAAAACACGACAAAGAGCCCAACTACCATGTTAGACCTGACACTACTTCAAAGATTGAGCTTAAAGTAGAAAAATCTGTATAAATAGTAATTACTCAACTTAAAAATATATTAAAATATTCACTGAAAAAATTCTGAGAGAAAAATGTGGAAACCATGAGTGAGGCCATGTTAGTTTCTGCTTCCAGTAGTGAAATTGATGCCCAGGTGTAATCAGTATTAACTGGGTGTTTCCCTCTAAAGAAATAAGTGTAATGGTCAGACTCACTGAAAACAGACGCACACAGACGACACTGAAACTTTCAGTCTTAACTCACCCACACTGAAGTACATTCACACACAAAGTGCAAGAGAGTGCCAGTAAAACAGCTATTGGAGCAGTGCTTCCCAAAAGCATCACTTTGGTCTTTGTCACCGTGTCCATGAGTCACATCTACTTTCCAAGGTGCGTTCATCTCCTGTCCATCCAAAGCGTTGCTGAGACAGTCCTATCCTTTCAGCTTTTCCTCTGTATGCAACGACTGCTGCGTCTTTCTCATTCCACACCGCTTCCAGCAGCGTGCAGGTTAACCAGTGTCACATTTCTCCTCTTGCCTTTGGAAACACAAATTTCTTCGCCCAGGGTGGGCAATCAGTGGATCAGCTGACATCTGGCCGGCAAGCCTGTGCACGCGAAACAAGAAGGTGCACTTTGCCTCGCAGGAAGTTGAAGTGGACCTGAAGCAGATCTGTTGCTAAGGACACCCTCCATGTTCCCTCAAGATCTGTTGCATTTGGTGGTGGTATAAATTCCTGAAAGAGAATACAAAGAAACATGATGTGACCCCTGAGTCATGACACACACTGTTCTTACAACATGAGTTTGTCTGTCCTTCAGAACAGTTTTGGACCTGACTCATTTCAAAGGTTGTGTTGCCATAACTAGACCCCACTTCAGTGCCTATGGCATTTGTAACATAAATCTCAGAATGTCTCATGACGCTTCTCTGTTTGTCTGTTGCCAAAGAAAGAGTCTCTATTTCACTTCAATACACTATAGTTTGGATCAAGTGAGATCAACTTAGAAAATAAATACACTGGCTCTAATCATCAAGTTCAAGTGCATACCTTCCTTCACATTTTCCAGTGCCAGATTTTTTAATAATAATATATTTATTTATATGGTTTATGCTAACAAATGCTCCAAGTAGCAATGGGAAGAATAAAACATGCCATCACTCTTCTGCAATGCCTTTTCCTAATCTTGTCTATCACATGTCCAGAGGCGTAGATTTGCTGGAACACACTGTACTGATGCTCCACCACTTTTTTTCCCAAATGACAAAACAAAATATTCACAGTTGGCTGTTAAACTATTAAACTGTATAAACCTGAAATCTGTGTGTAACAGCTGATTTATGCAACGTGTAGAACAGAAAACATTTGCTGTTGGATCCCCAGTGTGTCTGTGTGTGTTAATGAAGATAACGTTACTATGCCAGGTACTATTGTGCTACTATGCCCTTTTTTTCCGCTGCAGGCTGTAATTAATAAATTCAGTATTACGTAGTTTAAGAATCAAACATTAATTGTGACGCACTAACAAAGTCACTCGTTCTGATAACATCTACCTTTCATTCCATATAAATGACCTCCAATGAACACAAATTCCATTAACTATGACAACCCAACAACACATACTTTTTTTTTACTGTTAAATTTAATGTTAAACTGCGTGCCACAAACCTCAGTAAATCACATTTGCATAATATCCTAAAATTTTGTGTTCTGAGAGGGGAAACTCCAAAAGTAGCTTTTCAAGCACCAAAAGATGGTTTACTTTGGTGCCGACTGTTAGTAAATCTGGTCTGTGGAAACCACAAATCATTTAATATCAGTTTTAATATACAATACTGAAATGTCTGTCAAAATGCTGCAGTTCTGTAACTCTGATGTTATCTTTGTAAATGCATGAAGTAGAATTCAAAATTCACCAGAGAATAGGTGAGGGAGAGAGATGGCATCACAGTTAGAGAGTGCATGGGCATCTATCCCACAGGAAGTAATGTGAAAGAGAGAGAGAGAGAGAGAGAGAGAGAGCAGATGTGTCCAGGAAGGAGACAGTGGTAAGCAATACCTAAGAACTGATAAGCATGGTTAGAAAGAAGACTTCATATATTTTTAAAGTCAGTTTGACATTTGATCACATTTGCTCAGTTATAGTTGAATAATGTTCATAAACTTAGAAAGAGCTTTAGAAGCAGATAACTCAGACGTGCCTGACTGATGTACTCCGCTACTAAAACAAATAGCACTACACCTCTGCACATGCCTGATTCGACTGAACCAGCTGAGCACTTTCAAAATCCACTACCACAGCTTATACTGCTCATTAAAGAGGGTCTAAATGGGCAACAATCAGATATTGAAACAAGATCCCCTTTGGTTGTCAACCAAATGTTGCAGATTTTAGCACCAGACCTTGACCATTTGTTCATGTACACAATGAGAACACAGTGATGTTTGCTGGGTTTGCTGCTGACCTGTTATTCTTGAATTACTACCTGGGAAGCTGCTCTAACTCACCTGGATGTTGAGACTACGCAGCACAGCGTTGATGCTGAGCAGGTTTCTGATGGTGTTGTCTATGTGACTGTGCATTGCTGTGTTGGTGACCGATGTCTGTAGCGAGGTGAGGGACTGTTGTAACAACCATAAGCCAGTCTGCACCTCCTGGGCTTGCTCCAGTGCCTTCCAAAAAAATAAACAGAGGGCAGGATTTAAAGACTGTCACTATACTAGAACAAACGAAGCCAGTAAATAATGATCACGTTAGAAAGTGTAGGTGTAGAATTTGATAGCTCTAAATCTGCTGCTTAACATCCAGCTGTCATCAGTAGTTACTTACATTTTTCTTCTCCCATACATCAAAGTCTACTGTAGTCTGGGGGACAGTAACAGACTGTGACAGGCCACAGCCTTCTCTACATGACTTCTGCAAAAAGAGAAGAGAGTATTGATGACTTCAGCAGACAAAGGGTGTTTAGAGGACAACATAAAGCAACCTTCAGCTGCTCTCAGCTTTTAGTGCATGCATACATTTTCCTCTCACCATAGCATCGTTTGCGTCTCGTGCTTCCTGTATGAAATGGTTCAGGACCCTCGAGTCACAAATTGGCCTCAGTGGGGATGACAAGCCTGGCTGGGTCCAGTCCAACACTAACAACAGCAAGGCAAGCAGTCCTGCTTATCAGACACAACAGACACACAAACACATTTCATCAAAGTCTGGCGATGGTTTGATACCACTTCACGTGTCCAGTACCAGCACTGAAACTGTGACACTAAGTTTCTTCTGAGATGAAACCACTTTTTACCTTTTCATTAACAACTAAGCTGCTAATAATGCTTTTCTCTGGAAACATACCTTAGTTTTCCAACCATCCACCATGTTACTAATGATAAATCTGTCTTTATAGCATGTTGCAGTTAAGCATTTACATGATTTTTATGCTGAAATCAAATCAGATATTTCTCTGCCATCCATATATCCAGCCAGGGATTTGGGCCTGTGTCTCACATCTTTATAAGGAACCCCAAATAAAAACAAGTTAACAGCATGGTTTGGTGCATAATTTGCACTTGTAAGAGGGCAATAGCTGTGAGAGAAAGTGTGGGAATACTGAATAATATTTATTATAAGTCATATTATGATTATAATATGGCTGTTGTGTCTTAAACTATTAAGACATAGCAGCCACATTATAATCATGGCACTCAAAGACTTCCTTGTAGAAGGACTTCAGACATATAAGGGATCAGCATAGTCAAATATAAACATAATCTACACTTTTGTGTATGACACCATAATATGAGAGATATGCACACCAACAGTTAAGCATGTTTCATTATTTCACTAACATTTAAAATGTCTTTCTCATGCTGAGTTTGCGAGTCACCCCTCGCAGAAAGAGCTGTGAAGCTGGTGATTTTCCATTTTTTTCACTTGTCTGCTTATTTGTAGGTTAACTTTGACCATTCTTCCATGATATGCCTCACTTCAACAGAATATTTTATTTAGAGGGACAGTGCCAAGATGGACCTCTTGATGTTTTTGTGCATCTGTCTAACCAGCATGAGCAAACAGATAGAAACCTAAATCCAGACCAATGCAAAATATAAAGCAATCTACTACATACAGCAGTCTAACCTAACCAGATGAACCAAGCAGTCCGGGCACTGATGCCAATGGCTGGGAAATGTGGGAAACCTTACAAAGAAGCAAGCAGAAGAAATGTTTTACATAGTCTCAAAATAACACTTCTGCCCGGGTCAGGTCCATCAGAAATACAGGCTGAAAACAAATTACAAGAAAAAATAAAGTATCTTAGTAAGGCACTGTACCTCAGTGCTCCTAGGTATTGGTATTTCAACTGCTTGTAACTCTACTGGAAGGATGGAAAATTGATCTACCAAAAGATATTGCCTCATTTGATGTTTGAGCGTCATCTAGCACACCATTCAAAACTCTACCATAGGTGCTCGACTGGGTTAAGAGCTGGTGCCTACAAAGGCCACAGCACATGATTTGCAGAGAACTGCTGAGAGAACAAGTGGACCTAAACTATGCAACCAAAATAACCCCCACAGGCTAACAGAACCAGATCAGATCCTCTCAGTGGAGGGGTCCAGATTCTGTTTTTTCCTCACTTATTACCTTTCTGGGATTTTAGGACGTGCTCCTGCATAGCCTGGGATCCTTCAGAAAAAGTCATTCCACCAAGTTTTAAAATTGTCTGGACCATTTTAAATACACAGCTACAGAAGAGGCATCAGCTAAAAGAAACTGCATTCAAATACTGAAGAACACAAAACAATCTATTTATTTATTGTCACGCTTAATTCAGACCCCTGCTATCCTGTGACCTGTGTACAGTGTGAGAACATGTGAGGCCAGAGGGCTGTATCAGTTAGCCAACAAAAACCTTTCTAGGAATATTGTACCTAACTTTGATGCATTACTGCTGACTGAGCTGCTTAGTCTTAGGATTTGATGCATTACTGTTTAAACTGTGTCATTTAAACCAGTCACAACAGCATGATTCAGCAAATGAAACCATGTGATGTGCTGCATTATGAACAGAAACCTGCAGATACCATGACAGTGCAGGAATGACCTTGTTTAATCCTTGCTGTAACAGGGTATTTCTACAGCTGGGATATTCGTCAGCCATTAATTGGAGACAGTGTTTCTAACTTTTTCTCATGAACATTAAAAAGAAACTTGTCATATTCATAGAAATCAAACCACATTCTGAACTCTAAGGATACACTTGGAAATCTTGAGGGTCATGTGGGCATCAGCCTTGTTCCTCTGTGCCACATGTTGAATGCGCTCTTTCACAGCAGCCTGGCTGTGTGACGCAAAAGCATGACAGAAAATACAGATGATTTTCACAGGCAGATGGGGCAGATACAGGTCACATTAAGTTCTCAGACCTCCTAATAACTAGTACAAATTGAGATCATTTTGGAAGTGATAATAGAAAAGAAAACATCAAGAAGAGGTCAACAGCACAATTCTACGCCTCCTGTTTTCTTCACTGGCAGTGACATGAGGATTGTCAGTGCCACATCTGCGTCTATATAACTGGAATCTGGGCTTTTTCACCCTCAGTGACAGACAGCTTAATCGTTATTTGAAAAATAACAACGTATAGTTACCAGTGCACTCTTTGATAAAATAACATATGCAATGTATGTGCAAGTTTGAGAGGCAAACTGGTCTCTGCTTAAACAAACGGATGATGTCTTTTTTTCATACGATCTGGCATTTGTTAGTGTGTGTGACTCAGCTTGAGGGTTATCAGCGAACTTTTCAACTCCACCACTGCCTACGTGAGAATTCATCAATCTAAAAAGTGTACGCACATGCATCCACTCTCGACTTTCTCACCACAATGGTGGAATTTGCAGCCCAGGACTGCGGCCAGACTGAAAGTTAACAGCTTTGTCTGCCAACGGCTGCCAAAACCATGTTGCTATTTTAAATTGAAATCAGCAGTCAACAAGTGGCACTACTTTGGATAATGGCAAACTTCAGGCCAGGTATGTGACAGATGCTTTGCAAAGGTGACTGGCCGACTTAAAGTTGGCACTTTTGAAATGTGTTATTCTATCTAACTCACACAAACACGTGCAAAAAGACCGTAGCAATTTACCAGTGGTTAGATGGCACACAGGGCTGATAAGGAGAGCCTATTTAAAACACATATCACCAGTGGAATGGTTGCTGCTGAATGCTTTGCAGTCTTCTACTTTGAACAGGTCTTCCACATGATAAAGTGCAGAGTTGTAAATAGGTAGCTATCAGATGACACAGGTCTGACATAATTTCCTGTTCTGGTGGAATCCCTTATAGCTGTCACCCTTTGATAACCCTTTGCTCTTTTCTGCTGACTTAAGTATGCGATGACTGTGCCAGAAAGCACATATTCAGCTTGCATGTCTGAAAATTTTCCAGTATGCTGTGTCACGTTAGAGAAACGCAATGGAGATGGATTTCCCCAGTGAACAAGACAAAAAAAGTCCTCAACACTCAGCACCTCATGTAGAGCAGCGATTTACAGTAACAGCTGCTTCATCAGCAGCCTCAAAAAGACTTTTTTTTGTCACAATCACACATATTCACTCCATCATACATTTGTTCCACCACATGAAAGTCATTTGGCTTTATTTCATTTTTAAATGTTAGTGTCTTAAATAATCAAGAGCCTCTAGGTGTATTACAGTCTTAAAGCACGGTTCAACGTAAAACTATTTTACAGGGAGTAAAACACAAAATCTATTTCAACTTTAACAGCTGCTAGAAAAATTACAGTCCTGTAGCACATGTTTGTCACAGATCCTTGGGAAAAACCGGAAGCAACTCATCTCCAGGTGCTTAAATTCCAAACCCCAGAACCAATATTCTTCCATACGGGTTAAGCTGTACACCAAGAAGTCTAAATGCAAGCATCCATGTGTCATCAGCGTGATGAGCGTGTCCAAAAATGCCCAGCATAGAGACTGCTGTGGCACGCAGGTCATGCACACTAACTGAGGCACCAAAATAGAAATCTCACATGCGCTCTTACCTCTACCTGTTTTCTGCGACATTCGCAAACAGGTGCAGCATCTTTAAAACACATCGTGAAACAACTAAACATATGCGCAGGCGTCACGATTCAGGTTCCGTCCAACAGATCCAATACGCCACCAAGTGCGCTGGTCTTTGCGCGAATCCCGACCGGCGTGCAGGTCCGTGTAAAAAAAATAGGTCTGTGCAGTCACCTTCCACACTTTGCATCACCGCCGTGCTTTGGCAAAACCTTTTATTTACCTCCCCCAAGGATATAGTGATAACGTGATAGCCCGCAAGAACGACTACGCGCCTTTCTACGTACCGCGGTGGCATTAAACATCAACCCACCATGCAGTGACTCATTGCGTAAAGAGTGAAAATAGAGTAACTAGTAAAGCCAGTGTACAGAGGAAAAAAAAAACATGAAGGCATGCCCATAACTCACTGGGAAACTCCATAGCGGCATCCGCATAGCCCCTCACAGGGTCCTCGCGGTTTGGCCCATAGGTCCGTCTATTGCCCATTAATTGGAAACGAAGCTCTTTTGTGGATCTCTTGTGCACTTATCCGGTAGGTGTTTCTAAAAAGTGATGCCGTTTGATTTTTTTTATTGATGACTTTGAAAATATAGTTGCATTGTTTTAGTGATGACAATATAAGGCGCTCCTCCCTTAAGGCAAAATGTTTTCTTTCATTGTTATCCAAATAATAGCCCATTAGTGTTTAGATAACAAAAAGTAAATACTGCCTCAAAAAAAAAAAAGCCTCGCAGACACTTCCCATTCATTGTCTGGGTGCTTTCAGAAGCGCTCATTAGAATATTTTAATTGCCGAATACGACAATATGAGGTTCATCTACCAAAGAAAACCTTAGAAATGCTTCTGTTTGTTTTCTATGCCGTTTTTCATTAAAAAGTGTAGTTTTGAGGTGGAGTTTGGTAAAGAGGGACGGTTTTTTGGAAGGTCTACATACATTAGAAACTTCTTTTTAACCCCCAAAAGTTGTGTTTTCTTAAACAACTTCTCTTTTGTTCTATGTAAATATATTTTTTCGGGTGTTTGTTTTTATGTTTTACAGGTGTACAGGTGATTCTCACATAGCCACTCCTGTGTCCACCAGCCTGTGATCAGGTAAAATGGGTCATGTGTAAAATGGGCTGTTAAAAAGAGATCAAAAACTAACTTTGTACAAAGAAACCAAATAGTTTATTTAAAATTTAGAACACAGGAATATAGTGTTTGTGTTTATATTTTATGTAGAAATTTATTATTAATCTATTTTGGGGCTTTGTTAGTTTTCATTGCTCTGTAATAAAGGATATTTGGTTTCACTCAACTTTCCTGTTTCTTCATATTCCTCTGCTCTTCTCATCGCACCTTCTAGCCACTGATTGTATTTCCTGTCTGAAGTGACATCCTGTCTCTCTTTTGTGCCTCCCCCCCTTTTTTAACATTTCTTCCCTCCAGAAGAAAAAGAAAGATAGGCTTCTTTTTTTTTTTTAAATTGCATCTACCTTATCCTCTAACCTATCCAAGCTGAGAAGCAAGGTGCAACCTGGATAGGCTGCAAGGCAATTGCTGTTTTTTTAAGTTATTACAGAAAATATGTAGCATTTCAAATATCACTGCACTACCAATTTTATCGCCCCATCTCTGAGCTACCGTACCTTCCTTAGCAACCTCAGACCAATAAAACCAGAACACATCAAATACATTTTTGCCACACTTCAAAGAAATGAGGGGAAAAATGAATTAAGTTTGTGTTCTTTTTGGTTAGCAGTAATTTTTTCCCTTGAAACTCTCAGATGCCATTTTTGCCCAGTCACTTTCTTGTTGTTGAATCATCAATACTGAACTTAACTGAGGCAAGTGAGTCCTGTAGTTCTTTAGATGTTGTTCTGGGTTCATTTGTGATGTCCTGGATGAGTTGTCGATGCAGTCTTGGAAGTATTTTTGGTACGCTGGCCACTCCTGGGAAGGTTCACCACTGTTCTGTGTTTTAGCCTTTCGTGGATGATGGCTCTCATTGTGGTTTTCTGGAGTACTAAAGCCTTAGAAATGGCTTTACAACCCTTTACGGACTGATAAGTGTCAATGACTTTACCAGTTAATTAATGATTAATCAAGGGGAACAATTACTTTTTTCACTCAGGGTCAGTTGGTTTAGAAATGGTACATTTTTTGTTAATCTCCCTGTTATCTACAATTCTGTTCCCATCTTTTATACTTGTGGGTCAACTTGACCCCAGCAAAAAAATAAATTAAAAAAATTATGCATTATTTATCCAAAAAGTTACCATAGCATGAAGAAGCATGAAACAAAAAATATTTAGGATTTTATTCATTATAAAGATCATCCTGATATAAGGTACAATTTTTTATTTATTTTTTTAACATGCAAAAATACTTATAAAAATCAATTTTGGCATTGCATCAGCCTGTTTAATACTAGTGTTTTATGGATATGAATGTAGATCTTAAGACAGCCATCACCAAAATGAACTTTACAATAGTATTCCAGGTGTGGTCCAGGTGTCCTTCATCTCTCACTATGAATTTCAGCATAATTTCACATAAAGTAAATGCTTCTGAAAAATACTCCTTTCATTTAGATTTTCACAGTTCTAGTGGTGTGCTTGCTGCATAGGAAAATTGGAAGCACCATGGTGCTCAGTGGCAGGACATTTTTCTTTTCCTTGGGGCAAAAAACAAGAGTGACTTCATCCGGCAAGACAGTTTTCACTGTCCTCAACATGGTAATTCTTCTTATTCAACAGCTCTTCCTATAGCATGTGTCTTCCACAGCATGTCTTTATCCTGTTTTCCTTCTCTCACCCCAACCGGTCGCAGCAGATGGCCGCCCCTTCCTGAGCCTGCTTCTGCCGGAGGTTTCTTCCTCTTAAAAGGGAGTTTTTCCTTCCCACTGTCGCCAATGTGCTTGCTCATAGGGGGTCATATGATTGTTGGGTTTTCTCTGTATCTATTATTGTACGATCTACTGTACAAATATTAAGCGCCTTGAGGCGACTATTGTTGTGATTTGGCGCTATATAAATAAAATTGAATTGAATTGAATTAATACGTCACACACTGCAGTCACTTTGTCACTCTCTTTGGCTCTGCCTGTAATCAAAGCAGATGGCTAGGGAGAGCATATGGAAGCACATGTAGAGACATGGTGACTGGAAAGACTGACTTTCCCCTGTCAGCATTCCACAGCGTCGCTGCTTGTACTCTCCAGTCCAAATGAGCAAAACATTGAAACTTTCAAGTGGGGCACAACCAAGTCTTTCCTACTGTTTCCATAAATGTGCCTTCTTTTTCAGCTTTGTTATCTCTACTTTTCATGATGCTGCTATTTATCTTGTATCTTGGAGATGGCTGATAGCTATGCTGACAGTGAAAGATTTTTTTTGCAATTTTTGAAGGTAATGCTAGGAGTTGAGTGACAGGAGGGACAACACTAATGCTCTCATTCTTATAAGATGAGGATCTCTCATAGTTAACATCTGCAACATCAGACACATTCTTCTGTCAATTTCATTATCCATTATCCAATAGCAATGACAAAACACTTTGAAAACCAGAAGGTATGAAGGGAGTAAGCGTGCACAGAACCATGAAAAAAAATAGCATAGAAGCCTGTTGTGCAAGCTTTTATAGATATTTGCTTCTCCTCTGTGATATTTAAACGATCACCTCCCAACATTAGAAAAAATTTTTACAACCTAACAGTTTGAAACATATCAAACTTATTGCATACATTTTCCCTCCACTGTGTTTGGAGGGAAAATTACTCGTTCTATTACAAGATTCATTAGGTCAGGGGGCAAGCACTTGTTATACATAGCTTACAGAATCAAGGCAGCTCTTTAGGGAAGCATGTTCTCACTGTGCATATCTTGTAACTTCCAAATTGGTAGACAATGTAGTACATAGCTCACAGGAAAGTATAACTTTCAACACCCCCAACTTCCCACAACCAGTGACATGCATCCTCAAATGTTACAACTTTCACTCATTCAGGAGGAAATTCTGAATGTCCTTCACGTCACTCCCAAAACAAATAAACACACATAGAAAAAGAAAGACCAGACTTAAATGCTGAAATGGCATTTAAGTTGTTTCGGTGCTCTTCTTATAGTCCTTTGTACAAGTTTTAGCTCTACATTCAGCAGGTTGTCTTCCGAGTCTTTAACTGTGATGAGCGGAAGACTCTTAGCTGCCATTTTCAAATGGATGATTCTCAATGGAGAACTTTTGTTCTTTCCACCCAAGAAGACTTGCCTTGTCTCGTGGAACTTTATAATGATTGCCCTTTTGGTATAATAAAATTCTCTCTTTTTGTGGTTTTTGAGACAGCTTAATTTTTTTTATTATATTTAAAACAAGTGCACAATGAGCTTAGTGTTATTTAGTCATTTACTCTACTTAATTTCCTAATTATTGCTTTACAAAGCCACTGTTTTCCCAAACAGACTGCAGGTTAACCTGAAGTTACATTAAATATGCCTAGTAACATGCTAGCTTTATAAACAAAAAATTGACAAACATTTGAAGCATTTCTCTCTCCAGTAGAATTCAGAGACTAGATGAAAAAAAAAGTCAACTGTACCGACCATATAAGTTAATAATCACAAACCTCTAACAACTGAAAAAAATCCCTATGAACAAAGCTCAATCTAGACCCTTTAAAACTAATTAAAGTGTTAATCTTTAACATTGGTAATTTCTGAGTGGCTAGACTGCATTTCTTTTTAAAGACACAGATACTTTCCTAATTAAGTAGACTGCACCATTTATAACAGATTTTTGCTTGAGATACTATTATGCTGTTGCAGGAATACCATTTAAATCACAATGCATTCAAATTATTTAAGTTCTAACCCCACCATGACCACAACCTATTTACAGTTTCACTGAACTACATACAAAAACATAAATCAAAACTGACCCAGGCACATGGAACAGCAATCTCATCATCACCTAAACAAAGCATCTGCTACAGGAAGATGTAGGCTATTTAAAGGAAAGTGTGAGTGTTGGAGTTCATTCATGATATTCTTAGAATAGAATTCAATATGACTTCCTCATGAGACAACGAAACAATCAGAACTAGGACAAATATTAGGAACGAGAATGGCATTACTAATTCTGTGCACAATAATGAATTTAATCAGTTTTATTTACTAAATTCCATAAAATTGATATTATGTCATGTAAATCGTAACTATTCAGCTCAATGCAGGTCTGTTAAAAATGTTATGCAGCACTCATTCTCTGCACTTCAGTCAGGGGTATTTATGTCCAGTGCCCTCGTGCTGACAGTCCCTTTGGAGCCAGAGTATAGGAAATATATTGAAATTTCCTGGAAGTCCCCTCTGTGTGTCATAAAGGAAGTGGGTGTCCTTCATGGGCCACACGAAACAGCTCCATCAGACAGGAAGTAAAGGTATGTTTGCATATGTATCATCATAAGCCAACAATGCAATGTTAAGTGACACACACAGCGTTACTCACAAATACTTGGAAACAGTGATAAGTCACCAAGCTTACATGCCCCCATGCTTACGGTTTCAAAATCCTATGTAAGCTGCACATATAACCAGATATTAACTATGACCAGAAATACACTACAACAATCATGATTTTGCTGGTGTCAGTAAATTAAAAAAAAAATTAAGTTGTTTATTTAGATCAATTCACTTTTAATCAAGAGCCAAGAAAAACAATTGGAACATTTCTGCATTTGTTCCTTTCTTAAACATGCAAAATATAAAAACACCAGCTGGAGGAAAAGTATGAACTTAAAATAACTTGATTACAATGTATTTCAGGCATTTTTGTAAGTTCATAGTTATAACTCTAGTCCCAGATTCTGAGTCAGCTTTAATTCTTCATGTCAAAGCAGTGCTAAACTGAAGCCAGTGCTGACAACTGTGCTGCACTGTTTGCTCAAAGGGCTGTTTGCTTATGTCTGAGCCAACATGAGAGAGAGAGAGGAGAGGGAGACAAGGTACGTGCTGCGAGCCATGCTTCATGACCAGAGCAGAGGATTGGGGTGGGAGGTGAGGGATGTGTGGGGAATGCGGGGGCAGGGGTGTCCAGTCTCAGTGACTCCTGGTTTGGAATGGGACACAGTTATTGAATTTAGGATGACTTGGAGGAGGGGAGATGTAAAGTTGGGATGAACCCAATTGCACTTTCTTTGTGCCATGACGAGGGGAGAGGCCAACATGCTGGGGGAACTGCAGGAGACGCTGTACCGTACTTTATAGGAGACACCGAAAGAGCATAGCTGTTACGTTGTGTGTGTTTTTGTGTGTGTGTTTCACTTTCTATCTAGGTTTTTGGCTTGGAGCCAGCTAGGTCTATTCCTCTGGCGCGCCACAAGACAGGAAACTGACATAAAAGAACAGGGAAACTCACCATGAGCGACACAGGAGCCAAGGCAGTGGTCACTTACAAAGTCAGAAGTCATTGTTTCAGGTTACAGGCATATACTGTGACAAGAACCTTGTGTTATTGAAGTTATTGTGATTCCACTGTAATGGCCACAAGCTTGGAAACAGTCCCAGGACAGGGATTTCATCAGTGAAACTGATGCCTTGACCTAATGCTGTCATTTAACCTCCAGTGGAACTCCTTGCTAGTAAACAAGCAACAGCGTACTGATATTCATTTGTACTGAATGCTCCTCCTGCAATTACTGTCAAATACTGTAAAGGGAGCTGATTTGACCTCCTAGCTAGAATTGGGCTATCAACATAAGCTTGTCTGAACACCTGTGCCTTCTAGCAATGTAGAAACCACTGCTGAGCCACCTCTAGATGCAAAGACCAATTTTATTGTTCCAGTGTAGCCGGAGTGGACAATGAATATGTACTTCAAGGTATCCAGTCCAGAAAGCTGCTCGTGAATGCAGATACACTTTTTTAAAAAGCTAATTAAAAGCTCTTATGCTGAATGCATACGATCCCATATCAGTGTTCAATCAAAAAGCTGCAATCCTTATTCTGAGGAAAAGACTTGGCAATTATCCTTTCAGATGTGAGGAAACCTGAGTGACCTAAACTGCATTCCTTACTCTGTAACTAACTCTGTGTTTTAGCTCCTCAGATTTTCCCTGTTATCTTTTGTGTGATTCTCTGAAAGTATCACCACTTATTTTCCTTACATTTAGTACTCTCTCTGTTGCCCATCTGCCTTCTTTGGTATTTCTTCTGACCCAACTGCCCCTAGCCACACACCCTCTTATCTATTGGCCACTCATCACTTGTCATTTCCACTTGATGCCCTTTTCCCTCTTTAGGCAATCCTGTCTGCCATTTCACTAACTTGCTGGCCCTGTATGGCCTGAGATTTAGGTTTTACATTCCACCTCAGCCTCTCTCTTTCATTTACATTCTGCACTATGCTGTTGTTCAATGAGCACACATTTGACTCTGACTCTTAGTTTGTCTGGTTAGACTACACATTTTGACTTGCAACACCATAAGCCTAAAACCATCCAACTTTAACTGATAATCTGATAACTCTTATATACATTTACAGTCTAAAGACGCCAACATTTTCCAAAACTAAGCACTCCCTTAAATTTGCTTACCACCTATCCAGGCCAGTGATCAACGCTGTTCCGCTAATTTTTTATTAGGTCTTCGAACAGATTCGATCAATACAGCTCATAAAGCATCTTGTGAGAATGGCAGATTTTCAGACCACCTACCTCTAACTGTAATTAGATATCTGAGTGTATTAAGCTATAGACCAGATTTTGTGATACCAGATAACATAATGTCTTCTGAGGAAGACAGGAAGCCTCCATAGACTCTTCTCATTCTACACAGGACTGTCCACTTGATATGTGCAAATCTCGAGATCATCAGGCAACCTACAACAATAGCAACATATGGAACATATGGAACAACCATAAAACAGAAAGCACATCTTTGACAGAAGTGAAGTGATTTTTGGGGTATACATGCATTTGCTAACTAAGTTAATTACTACTTTTATTAAAATCCAGTACCCTACAGCAGAGGTTTCTAACCTTTGTCATCCAAGTTCCCCCACAGATGGATTTGAGTAACCTTTTATCCTTAAAAAAATATTATTTGAGCTAATTTAAAATGCATTTTAAAACTCACTTTTAAACATGATCTAAGCCATCCATTGGCTTAAGCTATGCATTTACTGCTATCTGTTACTTTCAGCTTTCCCCTACCTATTATGAATTCATTTTAGCCATTTCTAAACCCCTTTTAGTTTACCTTTTGCTCTTAGTCAGTACTAGTGTACTTCCGCCCCTGCTTGGGAATCGCTTCCCTCCACAGTAGTAAAAGGTGCCTATCGTTCTGGACATCATGATGCTCTTGGACATTCGGGTCACTGTCTGGTTCATGTCTTCTCAGCATACAAACAAAGACTGAAATCTGCTTAACCTGTGTATAAAACACTGATAAGATGGACCAACAAGGCAAAGGAACTTCAAGTTTGCTTTGACTACACAGACTAGGTCGTCTTTGATCCTGCAGCCACTGACCCCCATGAGGTGACTGACACTGTGACCTTACATATCAGCTTTCGTGAGGATGTGTGCATTCTCACTACAATGAGACGTGTCTACCACAGTGACAAGCTATGGTCTCCTGAGCTGAAGGTCATCCATGAGGTCAAGGAAGAGGCCCACAGAAGACAATGCAATCTTAGCAGCTACACAAAGCTATAAAGCTATAAAACTGGAAAACAACTAGACTGAAGCATTTTTGACAACTGGTCAAAACTGCCCTTTTCCAAAATTTAAATTAGTCACTGACCTCAGTGTGTTTTATAACAGGTTTGTTATGTCCATCCAAAGATGAAGATGCAGCAAACACTAAACTGTAACACACTTTCAAACATCTGGAGTCTCCAACAGACTCAATTAGCACAGCTGCCCTCCAGGTTTGCTTCCTCTTTACAGTATTTTTACCCCATACATGACTCCTCTGTACAGCTTCTGAAGTTGACTAGTAACAATATGTGTCTTTCAATGAGACAGCATATAGTAAGATAAAATCCAAAGAACAAATGAGAGACTAGTTAAAGAAATGATAAGAAAGCTGCCAAAGAGAGTTCAGACTGTGATGAAGAAAATGGTCATACCAGTTATTGACTTTCAAGCTCGTTAGAAAGGTCTCTGTTTTTATACGGTGCTTACATTTGTTTGCCAAAGTTTCAATAAATTGCTGTACCCATTTCCAATTTTCCTAGCAAAACATAAAGAGAGGGGTTGCTCAAGACTTTTCTGCTGTAGACCATCTGGAGATGTAGTGGACTTAACTTTAAAAAAAAACAACAACTACTAATAGTTACAAACCAAAAAATCTACAATACTACACAGAAGAGCCTCAATCCAAGTATTCCATTCACAAAATTATTCATTTACAAAAGAAGTTGTTCTGCATGAGAGAAAGGAGAAAACATCCCTGGTCCACAAACTCCCTCTCTCAATTTTATTACATTGATACAATGGATTATATTCAGGGACAGAATGAGTTGTAGTGTTGCAGTGATAAGATCACACAGCGCACTGTGGTTTCCCATTTGGTCCTCAATGTTTCTTTTTACAGGACTAGATTAGTGTTTCCACTGCATATGGCATGTAATGAATGACTAATTATGCCTTTAAAAGTTTGTTGATTTTGCCCCAAAAATATGGATTTAATTGTTCCCATCCCACCCCCCACATGCTGTACTTGTATTGTGCTTTAATAAATGCTCAGTGTAGAGTTCTGTTGCAATCAGTGTCTCCAGCTCATCTCACCAGGGCACTAAACATGCCAACTGACACTGTGAATACCATTATGGTGCTTACCTCTGCTCCTCACATAACTTTATTAAGATTTGTTAATTTTTCTATTGTCAGGAAAAAAAAGAGATTATTGATGGTTATAGAAAACACAGCTCCAAAAAGACAGCTTGGGTATAAATTTTTACAATCAAATTAATTGAGTGGTAGGAAAACCACTACATTATCAATGTTATTCATTGTTCAGCTCCTCAAGTTTGTGTCTCAAGAGTCCCTGTACCTACCTGATTGTGCAGCTGAAAAAATGGGTTTTCAGTGATTGACAGATAGCCCTTCTAGTGGAAGCCTTGCAAGGTGTGAACATGGCCAACTGCCTTGTCAGCCTTGTCCTTCGTTTCTGTCAAAAACATGTACAACTTAACCCTCTTGGAGACATGCACTTATTTACATTAATCTGAAGGTTAAAAATGTCAGCTCAATGTCTAAATAAGCACAGTGGCAACTTCTTTTTTGTAGAAGTGTTGACAGCAATCCTAATAGACTGGCTGTAGTGAGAAGTAAACATCACTTCCCATAGAGTCTGAAATGGAATGACAATAATGAATATTTGGATATTTCTGGTGACGGCCCTTAAAGCAATAACATAAACTGAATGTTTTAGAAAGCAAACTGACCTCATACATTACATCACCTGATGTACAGTCCAACCTCATACTTACCACATCTTTCTCCATCACTGTTGTGGTGGAGTTGTGCGTCTCTGAATTAAGCTGTGAATAAAAGTAAGGTAATAGGGACCTGTCTAAATGCTGTCACTTTAACAAATTTATGAAGACACCAATTGTACAGATACTATACTGCATTTAGAACAACTGGAAAAAATAACATCAAAGATTCTGTAGATTGTGTTTATAAAGGGGTGTCCAACCTGTCTCCAGCTGAGTCGTGTGTCCTGTGTGGCCACTGTTCTTCTCTGCAGACAGGTTAGAGCAGTCAGTGCCACAGCATTCACACAGATCACTGTCTCCCTCTGTCGTACACCAGCTGAATAAAAGAAACATGCTGACCCTTAGATGTGAAAATACACCTTTAAAAGTACATCTCTCATCAGTGGACGTGACCTGAGATGAAACTGAAATTAACAAGTATGAAGATATGAAACTGAAAGATTTGAAATTTTGTGAGCCTAACCTGAATGTGGGCCTGTGAAAGAAGCAGGCTTTATCAAGTTTGCTATGTGAGCTTTGTTTCAACATAGCCATAAGATGGCAGCTGATGAACATCTTTAAACAGAAATATTAATTAAGCACACTTGCCCAATATTTAATTCAACAGTATTGCAGTTGTTCCCTAACGTTTCCAACACAGACACATTTTTTGTAATTTAACCTCTGTAAGCCATCTCAGTGGATTTGAAATCAAACAGTAAAGATGTGACTGAAGTGCAGACTTTCAATTTTACTGTGTTTAACAAAAATTTCACACTACCCATTTAGGAATTACAATTTTTATACACAGTACTCTATTTTCAGAGGCTCAAAAATGATTGGAAACTGACCGACAGGCAGTTTCATGATCATGTGATGCTTGCTCCCTCATGGTTTCTTGACAAATGAGTGAATGTTAGTGCCAGTAAGGGAGGCCATCCATCAGAGGGCTATACTCTCTGCTCAGATACAGCTAAATGCTGCAAAACTGATTAGACAGCCTTCAGAGTGCAAATAGATAACAACTCCAAAAGCAACTTAAGAGTTTGTCAAGGCAAAGAACGGGATAGTCTTCACGGGCCAAGTCAGTCATCTGAGCTCAACCAAACATGCATGCTATTTAGCTATTAAATACAAAACTGAATGGACAGAGACCCACAAACGAGACCAGCAGAACATCTCAAGGGAGGAAACATAGTATCTGATGATGGGTTCTATACTTCAGGCAGTCATCCACTGCAAAGGATTTTTATCCTCCTATATTTCAATCTATGTTAGTTTGTGCTGTTAATGTTCAGCCTCTGATGGGGGGGGGGGGGGGGAAAAAAAT
>VVHJ01007288.1:0-11933 GCA_015107715.1 Tylochromis polylepis
GCTGGTGCGGTTGGCCCTGGGTTCCTCCTAATGCAAGACAATGCTAGACCTCATGTGGCTGGAGTGTGTCAGCAGTTCCTGCAAGACGAAGGCATTGATGCTATGGACTGGCCCGCCCGTTCCCCCAGACCTGAATCCAATTGAGCACATCTGGGACATCATGTCTCGCTCCATCCACCAACGCCACGTTGCACCACAGACTGTCCAGGAGTTGGCGGATGCTTTAGTCCAGGTCTGGGAGGAGATCCCTCAGGAGACCATCCACCACCTCATCAGGAGCATGCCCAGGTGTTGTAGGGAGGTCATACAGGCACGTGGAGGCCACACACACTACTGAGCCTCAGTTTGACTTGTTTTAAGGACATTACATCAAAGTTGGATCAGCCTGTAGTGTGTTTTTCCACTTTAATTTAGAGTGTGACTCCAAATCCAGACCTCCATGGGTTGCTAAATTTGATTTCCATTGATAATTTTTGTGTGATTTTGTTGTCAGCACATTCAACTATGTAAAGAACAAAGTATTTAATAAGAATATTTCATTCATTCAGATCTGGGATGTCTTATTTTTGTGTTCCCTTTATTTTTTTTGAGCAGTGTATTTATTGTGTGGCTTTATATCTTCAATTGTGCATTTAAAACAATAAACACGAGGAACACAAACCAAAGAATAAGTGGACAAGCTTGACAGAAAATCTACATATATCTTTAACACTGATCTTTATAAGACCATCCTTGAAAGTTTCTGTTTATCTAAGGTTACACGAAGGAAGTTCAGCTCCACAGGGAGTCATACAGAGAGCAATGTCTGTTCCAGATATCAAAAGCCAACCACGCAGAATTGCAGGAACGTAGGGAATGTGTTTCTCCTTTTTGTGGCGAGTCCATCACAGACGCTGTCCAGTGTGGTTCCCAGCTCTATAACTCTGGTGTCTGGCCAAATCATGAATGCAAAGCAGTGAGGCTGACTCTCAGCTAAGGTTATGTGATTATGTGCTTGGACTATCATTCTTGCCTGCTGGACCTGGATTCCCAGCATGTGAGTCTGCATTCTTACGTGTCACAGTCAGAGTTAAAGCACTCGGTCTAGGGATGTCAGAATCTTTGTGTACAGCAGTAATCACAGTTCTTCTTCATGATATCAGTGCCTCTTCCTGTTACTTGTTTGCTTCCTCTTTTACACCTCCTTCACTTCTTGCTGTCCATCTTTGGTTTTTTTGGAATACTGCCAGCAGCAGACCTGGCAACAAGTGTCATATATAGATGTCATGTAGTTGCCATCAGAGCACTACAGTTACATGACCTCATCTATAAATATATGATACTTATGTGATTTAGAGGCCTGCTTCTGTGACATGCTCGGACCAATTACATGAAATAAAGCATAGTGGAGATGGAGTAAATAGCTTTTCCTACCTTGAAAGAAGCAAACTCATTTGTCAGGATGAACAGAGCAGCTTTGATACTAATAGAGACACTCTGTCTTGTCACTGACCACTGCCTCTGTGCAGGGACAGAAGGGGGAGTGTGTGTTTCTTGTTTTTGCGCATTTTGTGTAAGTGTGTATATATTTGTCTGATTTTGTACGTGTGTGTGTGTGTGTGTGTGTATTGGTCAGAACAGATGAGAGACGGGGTCTTTTTCGGTTCTGCATCTGAAAGCCTGTAAGACCCTGTGGGGGAAGGGAGGGGTCACACTGTGGTGTCCAAGATAAAAGGCTCAGGGTGGAAATCTCACTGCCTGTCTCAGTCTCTGGATGGCATTATCTGCTATCACAATCAATAGGACTGAAACTGCAGCCAAAATAAAGCCGCCATATCCCTTGATGACTCCAACTCCTCTGTTTTTACACAAGCTCATTATGTACTGCAAGTGAATTGCAAACATGTATTCCCTGAAGTTGCAGTAGCTATTGCATTGCACTATTACCTACTGGAAAAGATACGTTTGTGCAAGAGCAACATTTTCAGCATGAAAGGGCAAAAGTAACATTTTCAGTATGAAAGGCAAGGAAATGGAGTATGTTTGTAATAGATAGAACAGTGCTGACATCTGTTGAGATAAGGAAAACTATTAGAGAGGAAGTTTGTTTTGGAGACAAAGCTTTTGTGATTTAGTACAGTCCAAAATTTGGAGTCTGAGCCTGTCATGTCTCTGTCTTCAAAAAATCCTAACTCAAGCGGTGATATTCTGTTGACGGATATGTTTTGTTTCATCTTAAGGAGTTAAAATCTGGGATCCCTTAGAAGGGTGATTTGGCTGTGTTTGTTCATAAGTAAGTCCAAGTTATTGTCAGTTTGGGAATCGTGTTAAATGAACTTCATAGAAACAAGTTTGAGGAAACAAACCCTGTGTATTTTTTTTTTTTCATTCCGACACACAAAACAAACTGATTTCCCTAGCATTTGTTATGTGCAGGTTTTTATGGGCCCCTAATAACATATTATGACAATTTCGTTTAAAAATAAACTTGTTTTACTGTTACAACAAGTTGTGAATTACTCATTTATGCTCCTCCTGACTCCGCTTGGATCAGTTGGTTATTGTGTTTGTAGCACTCCAAACAAATGTGATGCATAGTCATTTGCCTCTGATGCATAAGCTATGCCACATAACACTCATAACATGGCTGAAGGGTATTTCTCTCGTCCTTACTTTTTAATTATAATTTATTGGCCAGTATCAATATATCAGCATATAACTAATTTCAGCCATGTATTGGTTGGACTCTATCTACTTTACCCTTCTTCTGATAGCATCAGTGGTTTTGTCTTGCAGATATTACAGATTCAGTGTCTCTTGGCCCTCACACATAAAAAAAAAAAAAGAAGAAGAAGAAAGAAATCAAACAGCAGAGTATTTATATTGTCCGTGAGCTCAGATAACATTTCCTGAAGGTACTACAAGCTGACAGATGTAAACCTTTCAGCAAGGAACTTGTCAGTCATACCAGATAATTTTTTCTTCTGTAGGATTGGAAATTTAAAAAAAACAATTGTGTGAATGGCAGTATCAGGTTTAGAGATTTAAAAAGTCAAAAAAGAGAGTGGAATAATTTGTAGATGTTTAATTATTAAAGTTGAGACAAAAGATGTTATTTCAAATTGAGATTCTGTTTGCAATCAGAGCTGAACTAGTCTGTCAAGTCTGCTCTGTATCTTTAGGCAAGTGGGACAAGTCTTAGAGACGAGACTCTCTGCTGTCACTTTTTTTAGCTTTTGCACTGAAAACAAACAGAATGTTGAAGGACAGCAACATGAAGGTCAGGGTTAGGGAAACGACTGAGGCGAAGTCGCTGGCTGACACTGTATTAGGGTAGGACTAAGCAATAAGAAGTAGGAGAGGAAGAAAAAGCAGATAACAGGGACAGAGAATATAATAAGCTATGGGGACCCTGTTGTGTCAACATTACAGATGGTTCACTCATCGTCATACAACATTCAAATGACAAGGCTTTGCGTCTACTGAGCAAGCCTCCAGCAAACCCACAGGTTAGGCTTCAGCTGTCACCACAGCCCATTGAGCAGAATATATCTGCTTTTCATTTGGTGTATGTTTCAGATTTTAAGTATGCATTCGACACTCCTATGCAAAACAATGAGGCAATCAACAGTGAGAAATAAAGGCACTGTAAGAGCAGATCTTTTCACTGTGACAGGTGACCTAAATTTGAAGAAGATGATTCAAGGCAACATAAAAAATTACTTTTACTTTGATAAAAAGGAAGACTGTGATAATTTAAAGGCAATTCTGATTTTTTTCTTCTTCGAGAAATTGCAAAACATTTAGGGAAATGTGTTCATTTCCTTTCTTTCTTAAAGCTAAATGACGAGATTGACAACTCGCTCCCATCTGCATTGCAAATATTTAGCTCAAGACCTTAGCCGCTTACTGTTGTTTAGCATAAAGCCTGGAAAGACTGGCAAACTGGCAGCTTGGCTCTGTACCACCAAACTCTAAAGCTCACTAGTTAGCATGTTAGATATTTTCAGTATGAACAGAATTTTTTTGCTAAGCTAAAATAACAGGCTTCTGGCTACAGCTACATTTATTGTATAGACGGGAGTGCAATATTGATTGTCTCATCTTGCAAGAGAGAAAAATGTCTGTTACTTGTTTTCTTATTATTTTCCCATTGTCACTCTTTATGCCTGTCTGAGAGCTGCCTTTATCTGATTTCAGATAGGCTTGTTGTTCATGCTGATTTACTTATTATCAGCATCAAATGTTTTGGAAGATTGTAGGATACAACTAAATGAAGGGAGTCTGAAAAATTAAACTGTACTATGATTGAGGAGAAGGGGGAAACACCAACAGCCTCCAGTCACAATGTTATATGTTTACATATGTGGCCATATGGGTGCTGAAAGAAAGTTGACAAAGGCACTGGTGGAAGAACAGAAGAAGGATCATTGGGACAATGTCAGCAGGATAATTCCTGGAAAGTCACATCCCTTATTCAGAAATGGGTTTGAGTTGCATGTATCAGCTCAGCCAGAAAGCTCTGCATATCCAGTGTTTGTAAAGTGAACATGAATTTTCCACAAGCGTAAATATGCTGCGTTCCATGTGTTGAAAGTGAGATTATCTGGTGTGTCACTTGTGATACTATAAAACACCACCAAGGACTCTCAAAGCTGTGGGGCCATGATGAAAACTTCACAACTGACATGACAGTTATTCATTGTGCTTTCACAGGCAGACTGTGCATGGCACTCAGTGCTGTGTCTCAAGGGAATAACGCGATAGTTGTTGTAGCCCAGTCTTTCCCAGTAGCTTTCCTTAGAGATCAAATCTAATGAGAGACAGCAAGCATAATGTGGAGGTGACAAGCCAGAAGGGGCCAAGCTAGTTATTAACCAAAGGTGACATAATATATTCACAGTATGTGAAAAATGCTGTAACGGCTCTTGTATTTGTATTTTCAATATATATTTAGTTCTGATTTTCCTTCCGATAGTTAATGGAAAGAGAATAATGGTTTTTCATGTAAAAACACAAAAAAAAATCCCATCAGTTCATGATTTGGACATGTCCACAGTTAACATTTGTCACCTCCACTGTAAACGTGACTTCTTTGATATCTTCACGACTCTTTCTTCCTCACTTTGGGTGGATGCTTTGATGCTTAAATCCTTAAGGGGAGATTTGGTGAGAACAACACCTTGGTTTTAGCACACAACAACTTTTGGATTAGCTGACTAGGCGTAGCTGCTGGCTGAGGTAACTTTTTTCACATCGAATGAGATCAAATAGGATTATACCACCATCAGAAGAGTATTCTGATTATATTTATTAAAGCAAAAAGATGTCGGCATGAGATTTAGTCAATGCAAAATTCAAAATCTGGTTAGAAATCTGCTCTGAATTCACTGACTCCAATGAAGGAGAAACGGGTCGTTTTATGCTTGTGCACGCATCCCTCATTATTTACAGTGCAGAATGTACAAATCACTCAAGCCTCACCCAGCAAACCAATCAGCTTGCCTGTATTTTTCTTGGCAAACATTTTCTGCTACAGCTACTGTTGTCTGTGTTTCAGCTGTGGTTCTCATTAAGCTGTTATATTTGTGATGGTGTTCACAGCACGTCTCTCTGACCCCCCTGTGGGTGCTATATATCTGGCTGAGCAGTTTAGATTTTTTTTTTAAAAATATCTTAATCTCTCGACAAGCCACATAATAATCTTAAGTAAGATAAATAGTGCATATAATGATGAAATAATGTGCATATAAGTTCTATTCATGAATGAACATGATCTATTAAAATTTTGATGCATGTTAACGTTTGACAGCAGTAAAAACTGCACTAAATGTCCATTTCTTTAGTCTGAGTTTTGATTATTTTTCCTAAAGTGACCCAAAAGATGACAAATGACAAAGAGCAGGCATACATAGTCCACAAAAAGACCATGAGCAGGTGCAAAACCTGGAATAGCATTTGCACCTGCACATCAAAACACTAAAGCACCTAAATAATCCAATAATAAATACGTTACAATCAATTTATTGTGAGCCTACTGAGATTAAACTGAGCATTAACTGATATTAAAATAGAGATTAAAAAAGCAGCTGAGAAGTCATAAGATTAGAAACACACCTGGGCTGCCATTTCAGTGAGTGTGGGAAGCAAATTCGTAAGTACCACACACACAAGGCTTCCTATCACTGCTTTGAATGCCCCGACTAGTCTGTAATAAACTCTTTTTTTTAATGGTTTGTGTTCTAATTGTTAATTACTGTTGAATTAAACATAGTAATTATGAAGGTTTGTTTATGAAACAGCATTAAGAACAGAATGTTAAATAGCTGTAATGGTAATATATGGTTATATAGTAAACCCATATTTATATTCATGGTTGTATAATAAATCCCAACAATTCTAGAATTTTCTTTCCATTTTCACCTTTAATAAAATATATCATTTAAAATTGAAGTAATTATGGCTGTTCTTGTTTTGTGTCTTAGATAAAATGTTTGCTGGGGAAAAACAGTAGATGCATTTCTCCAAAAATGAGTAAAAATGAAGAAGCTTCTCGGATGAGAGGTGAAACATCGTCAAAAAAACTTAAAGAATCCAGCCGCTTTCTTTCCAAGTTCCTTAGACTACCATGACCTGGATAACTGAGAACCTACACAGACAACAACATGTAAGGGTAAAGAAACAATCTACAAACCTTGGACTGATAAAAGAGACTCTCTTTTTCTCTCTCTCTCTTTTTCACGTATCCAGTCTTTGGGAGACACATTTGGTGGAAGCCAGTACTGTGCTGAAAACATGGTGGCATTTTTCATTGTAGCAATGACTCAGGGTTTTAAAAACACAGAGCCAAACAACGGCCGCTGGGTTCCCATCACTCAGAATGACTCAGACTCAGCAAACTGTTCTTTCTGTTATTGCATTTGAGAAAATAAGACAAAACGAATAACCGTGTCATATGAATACACCAACGAGCCAGCAGCTACATAATTGTATTACAGCCAATGAAATGTGGCTGTATGGTGCTTGTCTGTCTGTGTGACTCTCTCTTGCTGTTAGGCACTCTTTTTTTTTTTTTTTTTCAGTCACGTCTCTTTCTGTTCGTCATCTGGTTTTTCACGCGGGAGCTAACCAGGCATTTCTGCCATATTAATAAGTGAATATATAATCCATTTGCAATAGAATTCATTCCGGGAGAAAAGAAGACAGTGAAGCCTGTCATACTGTAAGGCTTATGCAGTGAAAGGTGAGGTGAGGTAGAAGAAAAGTGCCGAGTAATATTCCGATCCTAGCAAGCTGGTATGTTTCTTACATGTCGCACGCAGCCTTCTTCCAAGCCCAGAAGCTATATTTCTAAAAGGTTAAAGTGAGTGACTCATGTATTTATTGATTAGAGTATATATACAAAGTTTTCCAAAGTTTTCATGTTGTCTCTAGCCACTCAATAGCTCATATGCACCTTAAAAATGTAATAAGAAAAGCTGTCAAAATGTCAGAATTATGTTGTTTTAAAACAGCAATGATTTGTTGTGTATTGTGAAACCAGTTTGGCTGGCAAAAGCCTAAAAAATAGCAATCCAGTCTTTTGTATACAATGCCATGTCGAGTAAACTTTATTTTAGAAAGAAAGAAAGAAAGAACAGTTGAACCAAGAGGCCAGAGGTAAATGTCAGCTACAAGACATTATCTGTGGGGGCAGCAGGTAGTTTTTGCTACATTGCTGAAGGACATTTCCTTGGATCCTACGTTCATTGGTTTGAGATATTGAACCTGGATTAGGTGGTCACAGGGCAACTTTCCTGCTGATGACTTCATTTTGCTGTCAGTCAAAGCCTAGAGTTTAAGATGTCAAGCATATTGATGTTTTGGCTTCTAAAAGAATCCTTCAACATTTTGAAATTTTCCCTTTTTGGAGAGTAGATCAATATCAATTTAATATATTTGCATTCAATAGAGAAAGCACTTTGACTTGTTAAGCTTGGCTCACCAGAGTGAATGGAATGAGATCAGCTACAGGCGTATCCTGTGTTATTATTATTCCGTATTCTTCAGTTGTACAAGTCCAAATATCAGAAGTACTGAGGCGTGGCATTTGAATTTGGATACAGAGTATTATCTGTTTGGCTCAAGCCAGCCACTTTGTATCTCTACTGGAAATATCTTGATTTAATTCCACAATGTCATTGTTTGGACAGTTATCTGTGGGTAAAGCGTACAAGGCAACAAAACAGACCCAGACATGCTCATCAGATGTCTCTTACAGATTACCAGGCATACCGCCTTGGCTTTGCTGTTCTGGTTATAACTAGAATGTTTGTTCTGAGCTGCTTCTCTGTTTTCAGAACATTTAAATATCTATATTGTCCATAAATTATAAATTGTCTTAGATATAAATATTTTTCCTTTTATTTATCTTTTTTTTTCTTTTTTGCTACTGTACCATAACTCTGTTACATCTTCTATCTACACAAAGCAGCCAAGCTGGTGATGATAATGTCTTTAGTCAGGAGTCACAGTGGTCGGCCACAGCTTGTCTTGAGGACAGGAATATTTCTTATCTAGCCCACAGTCAGTATCACCGACCTAATGATATCATCTATTGTGGATAACAAGGCTTTGCTATTAGCAGCACAGTATACAACTGAGCTGATGAAACAATTTTACAGATCCACTTCTACCTGCTGATTTATAGCACACTGCCAGCCCTGGTGTCTGTGAAATAGAAGTAGTTCAAGAATAAATTAGAATGGTGAACAGATGAGTACTGCAGGCACAAACAAAGCTCAAATAAGAGTTGAAACAGCTTTGTTGGTCATTTAGACCTATATGTGTTATATTTAGCAATAACACATATAGGTCCATTTCATGTTAGCGAAATGTCTTGCTGATGAGTTGGAGCTCTCCTGTGGAAATAAAAAATAACATACCTGGTGGTTGACTGCTATTTTCTTCAAGGACTAGCTCCTTGTGAAGCTTTGCATTACTCTCTGAGTGGGTTTGCCATAGAGCAATCTACAATTAGATCTCCTGGAAGTTGTGCAGCGCTTCACAGGGAATTAACCTCGAAGGGGGATGGCATCCAAATTTAAATCAGGTAAGATTTAATTTTTATGGGCTTAGGCGTGTTATATTTTGATAGCATCTCGTATAACTTTATAAAGTTACAGATATTCTTGTAGTATTCATAGGAAAGACACTGCACGATACGTTCAGTTTTCACAGAACATATGCAATTTATTTATCAAATTTCTTAACCACTTATCCGATTTAGGGATTGAAGCCTGCTCCTGTCACGGGGCACGAAGCAGGGTACACCCTGGACAGGTCACCAGTCTATCACAAAAAGATGGACAATCATTTACATCTATGGCCATTTTAGAATTTAAAATCATCAATTTGAACTGTGGGTGGAGTACCCAGACAAAACCACACATGCAAACTCCACACAGAAAAGCCCCACTTGACAGGTGGAATCAAAGCCCGATCTTTCTTCTTCTTTAAAAAGAAAAAAAATACCCATAGTGAAAAATGTCATTTATATTTAAAAGTGCATGCAACATGCTTTTCTGGAGAGCACAAGTATGCATCATATTAAACAAAATTAAATGACCACTCTAGTCATGTGTTATTTTGCTTCATCTGCATTGATCCATGAAACTGAATAGAACTGCTTCACCAAGGATCCATTGTAGTCTGATTGAAATGAAACTGAAAGATCCTTTAATCCTTTTCAACCATATCACTGATTTGTACTAACCTCACTTTATCCAGGCACCCCTAATCCACAGCATTAAATTCCTCTCGCTTTGCATTTAAACATCACAGTGTCATCAACTTGTAATCTGATATGAAATTGTCTACCAAAGGGAACAGGAGATTTGGGAATGGACAAGGATATAGCACACTTTGTGTAACATCTATTTCATTCCTATTCTCCATGTGCATTCCGGTTGTTTTTGGTAGTCCTGGGTCATTTTGTTCCTGACCCAAACAAATAATTGGAAAGCTAAAAGCACACACAAGCTCATGGCTTATCAAAGAGTCTTATAAACAAGATCAAATCCCAGCTTGTGTCTGGCCTCCTCAGTGTTTCTCAGTTGCAATAACAATCCATTATTCAATTTCAAACCTAACAAGAAATGT
This sequence comes from Tylochromis polylepis, assembly GCA_015107715.1. Classification (NCBI taxonomy): domain Eukaryota; kingdom Metazoa; phylum Chordata; class Actinopteri; order Cichliformes; family Cichlidae; genus Tylochromis; species Tylochromis polylepis. Next base: position 10,120 of record VVHJ01007288.1, read on the forward strand.
CTTGATCTTAATTCCTGCGTCCAGCTTAAAATTTAAATTGCTATTGAATTTTTGTCCATTTCTCTTATGATAAACCTCAGATGGGGAAAAAAAACAATTGGGATTCTTAACAAGCTGACTGTGGCATTAGAGTCGTCCTTCCAAACACTGCCCAAGGTTCCTTTCTTTCCTGAGCAACTTTATTTGAATTCCCCCACAAAACTTATAAATGAAAGTAAGCATCTCCTAGCTGTCTGCATTATGTAATGCTGTACCCCCAACTGTTCAGAGATCTCTTAAATGTTCACTCAGTCTCTTATAGCTTCAAGGTCACATGAGTTCATTTGGAGTTCAGAAATCTGTGGCATCCTATTCAGAACTACAGAGCGACACTGTGAAAGCTATTACCTTGCATTTACTGTTCGACATTCTTTTTTTCTCTCCAAATTTATTTCTTTATTTCAAATTTGCTAGTGGAGTAAGAGCTTTCCATTGAATTATACAGCTCTTATATGTGAAAGGTCAGTTTTGTTTTTAAAAAGTGCTGTCTTTTGGAAGTCAGACACAAACAAAAACTGTTAACATTTTAACAGATTTTAAGCATCCCTGATGGTCTCATTAACTGGACTCTAGACTGCAGGGACAAGCGCGACTCCCTATTTTTCATACCATGCAACAATCCATCAGTCTCAAGGGTTTTGCCCTATAAAATATTATCCTCAGACAAAAACCCTGTTTCCCAGAAGGCTTGTGTTACTGACACGTCCAGATTCTGAAAAGCCTCTTGTTAACAACAGCTGTAAAGTGAGCTTGTTCAATTCTTTCAAGTTTAATCTCTCCCTCTTTCTGTTGCTTTCATTTCTCTTAGTGTCCCATTTCTCTTGTACATGTGGGACGATCGTGAATTAATTAAAAGAAAAGACTTTGAAGTTAGATACTTGGCCTCGGGGCATTCTGTTTAATTTTTGTTGTGGTGGAATCTGTTGTTCTGTTACGTTGTAACGACCCAGAGATTCCGCTACTGGTCAGTGTCATGTTATTAGGCAAAAGATGCAGTTCAGCATGAAACCTTGTATAAATTGTCCCCTGAAAAGCAAACACATCTGTGGAACATGTGCCTGATATTTCAAAATTCATAACACTTGGTCTCTTATTTTATTGTCTCAGGTTCTTCTTATGATTGTGTAACACTGGTGGTGCAATACTAGTAGTGGGCATGTAAGACCTGTTAGTGCTACTTCTTGCCTTCTTTGCATGTAGTACGGGCAGTGTAGTTGCCTTTAACCACAGTACGAGGACAGAAGGGAAATATGGGCCAGATCAGACAGGTTCTAGATTTGTAGGAGCCAAGGGTGTATGACAACAGAGGACTTGTATGGAGTAGGTGTAGAAAACACAATTGCATTTATTAGCAATTATTAAAGTTTAGCAGGTTGTGCACATTTAACAAAAGTAGAGCGCGCTTCTTGAAAACAAAATAAAATAAAATAAACCCCACAAATGGTCGACCCAAGGATATACTGTCTTTTTTGTCTTTTTTTTTAAGTCAATTTCAGTCTGTCAATGTTCACTAGCCACTCAGTGTGTTTGTAACCAGTCAGGTTACAATCTACCAGCTGGGCTCGCCATCCAGTACTGGAAAAGGGATCCTCGATTCTTCTCAGGTCCTCAGAACCAATCCAATCCAAATAAGCAAAGGGAAAAACCCTGACCATGTGAAGCAACAAATGCTACACGGGGCTTCACAGTGCTCACGCTGGCTCACGGCCTCTGGAATACAGTATCACTCTTATTATTCTCACCGGAAGAAGGACTTTTACTATCCAGCTAGCTTC
>VVHJ01007291.1:8637-20976 GCA_015107715.1 Tylochromis polylepis
TCACGCAGCCAAACGGAGCAGCAGAAGGAATACGGGATACGTGGCTGTTTCTGACACGAGCTGGTCTGACCCAGCGCAGCAGAGGTAATATTCAGCAAACTCCAAACATGTTCGGTCCCAGCGCTCAGGCAAACGTCAAAGTAACTGGAAGGGTTTAAATGAATAACTGACCCAGGTCTGACGTGCCGGCATGTTTCAGTCAGACTGCTCAGTATCCAGGCTCGGGCTATAGAAAACATGACATGTGGATAACTGTCTACAGGAGACGTGACCTCTGCCCTCATCAGACAGGTCTGTTTATTGAATCTGATTCAGAGCAGGAAAGACAAAAGAGGCGCTCGGCCCGACTGTGTGCTGTTTAGTTACAGTTAGACTTGCTCACACACCTTTGTGTTTCATAACCGTCCTTCCAGCACACACACACTCTTGCACACGCACGTACACGGAGCTGCTTTCAGAAACTCCTTTGAACATGGAAAAGAGAAGAGATGTCACAATTTGTCCTTCCTCTCCTGGTTTCAGTGTCCAGTATCGATCGGTCCTCAAGTCTATCGGTTCTCATTACCTGTCCTCAGTAACTTATCTCAATTGTTATGGCTGTGACTGCTTCCGAAGCCTCGGACAGCTCTGTGTCTTTCCCAGGTCGGAGAGAGGAGACGTCTGGTGAGTCCTAATAAAGACATATCCCCTCTGAACAAATCAATGCTGACAGTGTGTTTGCATAGATTAGGAGATTCTCCCACTCTATGATTTCTCATCAGACGCATGATGAGGAGAGGAGAGATTGGCATTTGAGCGGAGGCTTGTTGTATGGGGCCAGGCTGATTTGATTGTGTTTGCATTTCATCTGCCAGCATTGATGGAAACGATTTTGATCCACGCTCCGCATTGTCACCCAGCAGCAGACCCTCTCAGGTGGAAAATAGATGCATTTCACATTCCTATTTCAATAAACCTCTGCAACTGCCTTATAAAGATGGGAGATTATATTTTCTTTGTTGATTGAACCGGATGTCGACAAGGCTCCTGAAAATGAAAAGAGAACATGATGGAGAAAACAGCAAACACTTTCTTTGTACTTTTTGAAATAGTTTACGGTTGAGTCATACGCACAATATTAATAAACTAATATTCTCTTTTTATAACACCGCAGATCATTTAAAAGGCCTTTTGAAAGGGACTATAACCCATCCCTAAGAGGGTTTATCAGCATCCACTCTTGTCCTCTGTCAATCCTTTGAAGTCTAAATACCGCATATGACGTAATCGGTAAATCTTTTAAAGCCATCTACCAGTTTTGGAAAATAACTAATAATGTTATGACAATACAGGGCTAGCCCTGATGTCTGGAAACCTGAGAGGATTCATTTGTATGAAATATGTTGGGGTTTTTTTTTGGTTTTTTTGGTTTTTTTGACTCACTCCATCCTGGATTGCGATGTGATGACATATTTAATTTCTGATCTAAGGGGGAGATAAGCTAGGCTAAGCCTAAATGATCTGTAACCTTTATTTTAATACCTGAATACTTATCTGTGGTATTAAAGCAGCCAATCGCCTCCGTCATACCAACTCCCACCCACTCTCCCCCACTCTCCCCTCTCCTTGTCTGTGTAATACACATTTTCTTTTCTTTATTCCTTCACATCTGTATAGGTCAACATCATGGATGCCTTAGAGGAGACGAGCTCCTTTTACACAAATGGCATTTATTTGAAAGCAGTAACGAGCCCGCTGTCATTTTAGCGTTGTCAAAATTCAGGTGAAATCAGGACAGAGGCGTCTCAGTGGTGCTGGGGCCACACAAAAGTGATTAAACATGATCTTTAACAGAATATCGAAGAATAGTCCTGCTGCAGTTTAAGCAAAGCCTGATAGGTCTGCGAGCCAAGATCTAATGAACAGAAGGAAATAAGAGAATCAGTGGGGAAGAGGACAATATAGTCCTAAATGAACGAAATGGCCTTGTACCACCTGCTAAGCATCGATCAGTAGCCAAGGGGACTAATTGATAATGCATTATTAGCTGCTTCCCCATAATGGGACTTGTATTTCATCCTGCCCTTGATTGCAGGACAGAGAGGAAAGGATTTGGCAATGAAGCACTGAAACACAGATGGCAAGGTGAATTGTTCCCGTGACACATCTGCCAGTGTGTTCTATTAGACTTCTCAGGCAGGTCAGCCCGAGTGAGTGCAATCATGGACGTTTATGTGCAGGGAAGCAGACCTTTCTCAAAGCACAGCAACACAGCACAGAGTGAGAGGGGAGTCAAAGTGGATTTAATTGAAGCCCATGTTTGTCTGGCCTTGAGACAACTGCAAGTGTGTTTGCAGCAGTCGGAGTAAAGTGTGGCAGGCTGAATTAAAAACCAGCCAGCTGTGCTGATTGATCCTACCAATGAAATCATACAAGGGGCCGCACTCCTTGGCATCTCCAACTTTGTGTAAGTAGTAGTTGGGGGTGGGAGGGGGGGTTTCTTAAGTTTCTAATTTGGTTGGGTCCGTTTCTTGTGAAGTTGGTCTTGACATGTAGGAATAATAAATTTCAAAATTAACTGCAATTAGTGGAACAAAAGTGGGAAAAAAAAGATAATTACCATTTGTCAAACAACAACACCACTGTTCCAATCTCCCACACGCACAGCCTTTGTCCTCCCACCAAAACATATCCCACGTCAGCTCAGCGCCATGCTTTTTCTAAAGTAATTTTGCATTTGTCAGTCTCACAAAAGCTGTGCCCTTGGTGGAAGTTGGAATGCATTCAGCAGTCTTAGTGCTTTCCTTCCTTTTAGAGCAGTTAAAGTTATTTATTTATGCTGTCTGGTAAAGATAGACATGTTATCAATACAGTCCTTCAAGCTCGCATTTGTGCATGGAGTTTTTTTGTTTTTTTTAAATCTCTTGTTGTGGCCAATTCCTCATTTTGAAATGGAAATGCACTGCTGGATATTTTCTCTTGGTCTGTGTGTTAAGTATTTTAGTTTTCTGAATGCTTAAGAAAAAGCATTTAAAATGCATTTTCAAAGGCTCTCGGTACCTTTGTGGAAAGCAGCTAGGTTCTGAGCGCTACATGGAAATATTGGCTCTGATCCGTCTTAACTACTTCTGAGCTTTCCCTGCCCGGACCAAGACATCTGGATAAAATGTGCTTTGTATGCTGCAGCACATGCATTACCCAGACCACTCGCACTTCCCTTGTGCCAAGCAAATAGAGGCCAAAGTTGCAAATGTGCTTAGATTCCATAATGTACCTCAGAACTGGACAGAGAGGAGCTGGTAAACTCCATCTGTGACTTAGCGGTTTAGTGTTGAGCAATAAACTTTTACATTTATTTATTTATTTTTGCTACTGTAATGTAATTTTATCTTTCAACTTACCTCTACATCCTTTGGAAAATGAAAAGCGCTAGTGTTATGCTGACAGAGGGAGACAGAGTGGGAGTTTGCAGTGTCAATCAACATCTGCTTTGCTCAGATTCATTTAAAAATAGTGGAGCTGCAGGTGTAGTGAGAGAGCTTGACAGCTAAATAGTCCTTGGAGAGTTTTGATAGGCAGAGGAACTTGGTGGCTGGGAAGTTAATGCTTTGTGTGCTTGGCCCCGAGGAGACTTTCACTATAGGTATTTTACACAGTCCTCAAACAAACATCAAGTCGCAGCTTTTCTCCTTTTTAAACTAAAAGCTACAGGGTGTCCCGGGTATGGGATAGTGGTGCTGTAGTGAAAGGACTGTTTTGTGCAGCGAGGGGAAGAAGAATAGCTTCAATTTTGTCATGAAGTGCTGTGTAAAATATGAGTGGGAGAAGAGAAAGAAAGTGTCATAAATAGGTATTTCAATGGAGGTGGGATGGTGCTTTTACAAGCAAAGACATCTAAAGCTGTCTAGTGTGTATTGTACTTTAAGAATTTATTTACTCTAAAGTATTAAGTAAACCTACAGTGCATCGCCTGTGTACTTTTTATAGAGGCTGTTGGACTTTGGGTCAGGTGGGTGACAGAGTGAAAAACAAGTAGGCAAACGTTTTCTCCCTTGCATTTCAGGAAATAAAAACTGGAGTCGGCAGTCAGCGTTTTCCTGCCCGCGTGTAACACTTCTAGACTCTGTGTTTGCGGTCAGTGTGCTGACCACACGACACGGGACAAAAAGGGGGATGCAGAAAAAGAGCGTCTTTGGAACCTGAGGAAACCTTTCCATTGAAGCAGGTGTTCAATGAGGCATGCTGACAACAACAGGAGCAGACGTCCCAGTCTGGGAGCCATCAGGAAGCAATCTTGAGGATTTTATGTGATTCAAATGAATAATTCATTTGTGTTGTTTTAGCGTTTTTTCTTCTGAAGATGGTTTTTCTCTTCCTGCGTCTTTCAAGAGATTTCAGAGTGACATGTATTTAGAGAGCAGTCAAAAGCCAATTACTTTATTATTTAGAGAATTATTTAAATTATTTGTTCATAAATTGGGGGGAGGAAAAAAAAAGTCTTGCAGACGGCCCATCTCCCCAATCGTGTGCACACGGTTCCTTCTTAACATTTGGTTTGCTTCGGTTGTTCTCTGCATCTGTGCTTCATGTCTGCATATTATTCCAACACCACCTTCATAACATCTGCTACCTCTGCTATTAAACAAGGCTCAGGGGGTCCACTCTGTATTTTCACCCCAGTTTTTTTTCTTTTTCAGCGTCATGTTATTTATAAAGTCCACAATTCTTGGTCTTGCATACGCAGCATTAATAAGTAAAGCAGTCGGATTCAAACAAAGAAATCAATATTTAAAGGTGCAATCGGTGCTCGGTCTGCAGCGCTTCATCCCCTCACGCGTCGCATTATACTTGATTGTGGAATCAACAATGCGCTCCGTGTTGGAATGAGAGCCTTGTAAGCTCAGCATCATGTGACCGCTGTGGTAGTGTTGGGGGGGGATTTAAACAGATTACACACTGAGGCTGTGAACAGTTTCCAGGTTTAAGTCGGAGCTTCCATTTATCTCACTACAGGTGAAAGTACATAAAACCTAAACAAATAAAATTTCAAATAGGTTAGGTGTGGAGCAGACCAGTGGAAGTCAGGCTGGAAGAGAGGTGAAGCAAGCTTCTGGTGGTGGACATGTGACGCTGTAATGCAGCCGAAGGGTTGGTATTTAGGTCTGTACAGCTCTGTAGCAGTCCTTGGTTACACCTTGGGTCTGTTTGTCTCTATTTGCCTCCAATCTGAGACAAAAATTGGCCTAAAGTCACATGACCCATCTTTGTAACCCTATCAACTGATGTATATGTCGATGCATATGATTGTTTTTATTTTTTTGTATTATGTTTTATGACTACTGAAGACCCCCATCGAGACAACATGGATTTGTGCATGTAGTGAAGGAGGATATGCAAGAAAGTTGGTGTGACTGAAGAGGATGCTAGAGAGAGGGTGAGATTGAGGCAGGTGATCCGCTGTGGCGATCCCTAAAGGAGCCGTAAGATGACGGCCCTTGGTGGACTTTTGTTTTCTGCATTCTCAGTTCCTTCCCTATGCCTCTTGAGAGTAGGTGAACCCTTACCCCCTGTTGTTTTCATTGTTGTGGGCTCCCTCATACATCCTATTTCAGCTGCTGTTCTCTGGTGCTCTTGTAACATGGAGAAAGGTTAGTAAGAGTTGAGGCTGTTATTTGTACCATACGTCTTGAGGCAAAATTGATTCTGTGACAGTTATGTATATCTGACATGGCACAATGTTGACACTCCAGTGCTTTCCCCAGTGTTTCAGTCCTGGTTTTTATGCCAGATCTAATTTAATAATAAAAATGGTTAACGTATCATTTCTTAAAAGCACAATGCACTCTGGCTTTTGTCTCAACTCAGCTGACTGCCACTATGTGAAAATTTAGCCAGGACCAGAATTGAGTTTGTGGTTTTAATCAAATGTCATTGCTGAAATACTTACAGTTTCTGAAGGATTGCGTTGCACATTCAGTGCCGTTTTCCTTTCTTTTTTTCCAAATAATTAACCGCTTTTAATTACTGAAGAAATTACTTGGTATTCACCAGATTTTTTCCTGCCTTTTTTTTAATATTACCAAAATTGTCATTATTCAGCTTTTGGCTCCATTACTGGCACAAAGAAAAGAGAAACAGTCATGTGTAAATTAAAAATATGGATCTGTTTAAATGTCTGATACCATATCTATAGTATATAATGTGAATTTTAAGTGGAATAGAAACTGTTGTTATTAGGAGTTTTCCCCATAACTCCTGTCATAGATTTCTCAGTCCTGAATTTTTCTCTTTTGCTCAAGAATGCAAATCCATTCATTCAATCCATGAATGTAGACATGGGCAAAACTGATCAGAATAAGGAAGGAAGGCTATGTAGAATGGCTATTAAGCTGCAAAACTATCTCTAGGGTTTTAAAAAAAAGAGGAAATATCCACTGAGCAGCACTTCTCTGGGTGAAAATGCCTTAATGTCAGAAGAAAGTAGAAATATTGCTTCAAGCTGATTGAAGGCAATTGATGGAAATTAATGCAAAAGAGCATCTCTGGACACACAACACTTCAAACCCTGAAGCAGATGGGCAACAGCAGCACAAGACCACACCGGGCCTCACTCCTGTCAGCTAAGAACAGGAAACTGAAGCTACTACACCAAAATTGAACAAAAGATTGGAAAAACTTCCTTGACCTGGTGAATACTGATTTCTGATGATCATAGGGTACCCATAACTGATGGCTGCCTCCAGCTGGAAAGCACATCACGTCACAAAGCTCAAATAATCTCAAACTGGTTTCTTGAACATAACAATGAGTTCATTGTACTCAAATGTCCTTGACAGTCACCGGATCTCAATCCAATAGAGTACCTTTGGGACATAGTGGAAAAGGAGAGTCACATCATGGATGTGCAATCAATAAATCTGCAGCAACTGTGTGATGCTGTCATGTTAATATTGACCAAAATCTCTGAGGAATGTTTCCAGCACCTTGTTCAATGCCGTGAAGAATTACAGCAGTTCTGGAAGCAAAAAGGGGTCCAACCCAGTACTAGCAAGGTGTACCTAATGAAGTGGTTGGTGAGTGTGAATACACTTTTTATACAGACAGCTCTCCTTTTTCTGTTCTAAAACTTTAGGACTCCCACAGGACTGGAACCAATATATTTTGCCCACAAACAGGGAACTGTGAAGGACATGACTGACTGTTATCTCTGTCTCTAGTAATTATAGAAAAAGTGCATGTATAACTTTGTGTTAGAAATACAATCAATTATATAGATAGATAGATAGATAGATAGATAGATAGATAGATAGATAGATAGATAGATAGATAGATAGATAGATCTATAGATATATATAGATATATATAGAGAGAGATAAGTAATATGTTTTTATTAAGTAATATGTCAACATAACAATGTAAATGAAGATTGTACTTCGGTTTTCAGATCAGTGTGTTCTTAGTGACAGACGTTGTCAGTGTCTCTGTCAGATGATCTTGTAATGTACACAAGGTCCTGAAGTGAGTGTCAGCAAAAAGCTCTGAAAATGTGACTTCTAAATAGAGATTTTTATTAGCAGTTTTTATAGAACTGTAAATAATATTTATGTTTAATGAAGCTACATTCTGAGTCATTATCCACAAAAGCCATAAGTTGATATTAATACAAATTAGAATCTTAGTAGTTCTTCGAAGGAAAAAGAAATAGTAGAAAGAAATGGAATTTGGTAAAAAGACTTTTTAGCCTATGCGTTTCCCCCAGGCTGTTTACTGAATGCTGGTTGTTGTGCTCAGCATTTACATTCGCCTACACACCTTCATTGGATTACCAAAAACTCCTGCCTTCTAACTGAAACAACACTGCCGGCCAAAGGCCCAAGAGGGACCAAAAGATCGTCAGGAGGGAGGGAGAAGCCTTAATGCAATTTGTATGGCGCAGAGCACTCAGCAACCAGATGGGAGCTAGGCTGGCTTTACCTGAAGCAGCTTTCCTTATTTACTTCAGTGCCCAAGGCCATGTCAGACAAGGGGGAGAGAAACATGTTAGCCCGAGCAAATTATCACGGCTTTCATGTGGGTAAGCTTCTATCAGATCCTCCCACTCTGCAAAATGTAATGGAAGCAGAAGCAAAGTGCTCAGGGCCTTCACCTCCAACGTGTTCTCATTCGCAGTAGGACAAGGTGTATGTGGGAGATAAAGGAGCAGGTCCCAGTCACTCCCAGCCAGAAGACTGTGGCATCTGGAACATTTTGCTCTTGCCAATCATCAGGGTTAGGATATTGGATGGAGAGTAATTACAAAAAGGGCACTTTGGTAAATCACAGCACTGCCTCTGTGCATTGTGTGTGTGTGTACACGATTAAGAAAGGTTAGGCAAACTAATTATGGAGGGACAGTGTAAATAGGAAAATCCATTGCTTTGAATTAATGTCCATTTGATGTAATCAGTTCTGGCTTTTGTACGGTAGCTAGCAACCAGATAAAAATGTGAAATACATTAATGGAAACTCGATTTTAATGTCTGGTTTTTGATGTCTTTGCTCGGGTACAGAAAAGAGCTATTCTGAAGTTTTTGTAAATCAATTCATTATCACGTTCTAAACCCGTGAACACCTGTGCAACTAAAAACAACTTGAGCGTCATTTATTCCACACTCTGCATACTTGTGAGAATGTGTGTGCACTTAGCGTAGTGTTGTGTCGCTGACAAATATGGCAGTGGAGTTGGTGTTGTTTTTTTTGGGTTTTTTTCTTGCATTGTGAAGATCTCACTCTCCTGGGGAATACAGAGTGTGTACGTGATTATTCATTACTGGTGAGCTCAAATCATTTTCACTCAAAAATCTCATCTTCTTCCCATTGTGTTGTGGCCTGCTCTGCAGTTTGGAACAGCAGAGAACTTTTTCTTCTTTTTTTTTTTGAAATGTGAAATTTTGTTTAAAAACTAATTGGTTTGAATCTAATTGAGCCGTCTCGCCTTAGCGTTCCAAGTAATCATTTTTATTGCGTTTGATTTCAAGTTAACAATGGAAAAGGACACGTGAGGAGGAATTATCTTAAGTGGTGTAATGGTTTTGAAACCAGACAGAATACACAATACTAATAACTGCAAACTGGTGTCATAGTAAGGGACCTGACCCGCTGTCAGCACTGTTAGGCTACCGCTGTTGAGCTTTTATTACATTACTAGTAGAAGCATGATAGGACACTGAGGGGACTTTGCAAATTTTAATAGTCCAGCTCAATCAGGATGTGATGATTTCCCCCCTGTGTACCCTCCTCTGCTAAATTATTTCTGTGCCCCTTGGGGATGGACTGTTTCAGTGCATCTTGACACAATGTACAAAACAAACGACAATAATATCGGAAATTAACTTTCACTTTCAGCACTCCCAGTCCCGTGACAGTTGATGACGCTGCACAGATTGATACCAATCCAACTTTTCATTATGCAACCAAGCAACTGTTTCAACGTGAAAACTACCACTAACTGAATAAAATATAAATTAAAAGGATTAATTTAAAAGTGATAATCCAAGCCTTATCAACAAGATCAGAATTACCCACAAAGGTGAGATCTGCAGCTTCTTATTTTAACTTGATGAACTGCAGTTATGCACCGGAGCTGCTGTCTGTGACATCCTACAATTAAAAACCGTTGCTATGAACAATTCTCTGAATAAATGTTATGGACAGGGTTGTTGGCTTTGCAGACGATGGCACAGCTGCTGTGACGGGCTGAAAGAGCGGAGCAGCCAAGCTCTGTGTGAAAAGATCAGCTATAACCTGGCCGTCATTCAACGCATCAGTCACAAGTTGAACTTGCGTCCATGATGTTGTAAAACACATTACAAAGCACAGTTACTTTCACATATTTAATGAGTTAAACTCAAAGTCTGTTGTTGTTCTCTGTAAAGGGAGCAGTGCTGCTTCCTTCTCTGCCAGGAGATTTGCACATGGGGGTAAAAGAAGGAACATGGCAACCTGAAGAAATAATCACACTTCTTTCCTAGATATCTACTATATTAGAATATTGTAGTCAGCATCACTGAGTGGAAGGGGAATTTAATTTTGGTATTTTCATTTTATTGAAAGGTATGATTGGATCGTCTGAAAAGGGAAAAATGAGATGGAGAAAATTGCACAGATTAATTTCATGAAAAAATTATGTTATATTTGCAAACACTATTATCATCTTTTTAACATGTTTAGTTGAAGTTTATGATTCTTTAAATGTTATGAAGACGGCAGTAATAAACGGGTTACTCCAACAGGACTATGGTCCCTGAATTTAATGGGGGGGGGGGCATCCCTCAAAAGAAAGCATATATATTAACAAAATTAACTCTTACAGTAACTGCTGGCATTAATTCCACCTGTCCTTTACCTTATGTGACAAGTCAAAATGTCTCCTGCAAAGAAACGTGGCAGCCATGACACAGAAAGGAAAAGATTGCATCATCAGTAGCTTAGCTACTAGCATGCTAGGAAAACTTTGCGGAGAAATACACAGTTTAACCAAACATCTGTCTGTTCTCTATTAAAACACGTTTAGTAAATGAAGGTTGTGAAATAAATGAAATGGCTTTGTAACTATTTAGCCACGCACTCATGTTGTCTAAGCTAATTAACCATGTGAAGCTGTGGGTTAATCCTTGGTTAAAGCATTCCAGTCTGATGAAAGCTATCATGTTTAAAGGTCCTTCAGATAAAGAGTGACCTGGAAGTACATCAAAGTAATGGAGGTTATTTTTAGTTTGTAATCCAATCATTTGTTAAAATCTTTTTTTTCTCTTTTATTTTTTAAACAAAAAGAGAGAAAAAATGTTATGAATTGAACCACGGATTTGCAAAATCATTAAACTAATTATTCAGAAATATTATCCTGATAAATGAAGGTGACCTTTACATAACAATTATTTTACTTATTTATTCATGTTTTAATTTATTGTCAAATGATTCATTGCTCAGACTAAAAAACATGTTAAAGGTAAATATGGTCCGTGGAAGAAATGCTGTGAAAGAGAGAGGGACCTAAGAGAGACCATTTAACAACACAAGTAGTTTTTTTTTCTTTTTTTCAGGCATCTTTCTTTCATCCTGCATCCTGTACTCTTCCCACTCTGCTGTCAAATTTCCACCTGAGTCTCCTTGGAGTGGCATTGGACTAAACCTGGCCGGATTGATTGGAGCACTACCTGCTCGCCTGTTTGTCAGCCATGAATAATCTGTAACGACATTCAGAGCATCAGCAGGGGCCTTGCAGCATGCATTCATTGTGAAAAATGGACAGCTCAATCAAAAGAAGCTCTTGAAAAGCTGGTCATAACCGGAGGCAGAGCCTTGACCCAGAACACTGTCCCACTGACTTGAGTCGCAACCTCACCAACATCCCTGAATGGAAGGTCCTAGTGTATTCCTTGTGAACCAAGCTCCCCGCTTCCTTATCCCCTCCCCCTCCTGTTTCTGTCTCTCTTGCTGTTTAATAGAATCATGCTTCACTCAGAAGGCCACGTTATCCTTGTCAGGAGAGGCACGCTTATGGCGCCACCTGCCATTGTCAGCTCTCGTCGTCAGCCAACGTGGCCCACTCATCACTGCACTGCTTTACATGATAATGGAAGTTTGAAGACTTGATAAGGCAGTTGTGCCCTTGGGTCAGTGACATGGGGTTACAGATGTAAATACTGTATGGGTTGGTAGGTGACTGTGCTTTTGGATTGATTTTGACAGGCTGTTTAGTGAGCTCCAAAGTTGTCTTTTTTGCCAGCCTAGCTTGATGGCTGGACTTCTTTCATGTAGGAAAGGTAAATTGGCCAGCGGAAGAGCACATTGTTGGTTTCTTAAAAGGAAGCTTTGGACACTTGTGGTGCCGTTGATGACACTGATGCCATTTGCTACAAAGAACCACCACGGGAGGAAATGAAACCCTTAGAGTATGGCTTTGACTGGTTGCCGGGATGTGCAGACAGTGCATTCTTAAAAGCGTTCATCTGTGATGCCTCCCATCAACCATTGTGAACTCTCTCCCTTGAAATGGTGCATTCCCCTGATGTAGAGTCACCCAACCCTAATCCTCCTATATCCACTGATGAATCCCACCCACACACACTGTAGGGATGCTGCCTAATTGAATTTCCTTGGTCACAATGAGCGCACACTCAGGACCTGCAAGTTCCAGTCCTTGCCTTTGATAAGCAAATGACCCCTATGGAATTGAGGTCAGAGACTGCGAAAACAAGAGTGAGGGAGAGAAAAATAAAGTCCTGCACTCAGACAAGCCCAATATCGACTCACCCGGGATTGAGTCCAATGATGTTTACCCTGTGTGTGTTGAGCCCCTGTTGGCTCAGGGGGAGATTC